>JAPFBL010000370.1:0-314393 GCA_026182355.1 Hermatobates lingyangjiaoensis
TAAAAAAGGAAGCATTTCAGAGATATAATGTCCTTCCTCAGGTTACACCAATTGTTGAGATGAAGTGAAGTCAATGAAACTAACATTGTTGCTACTCCTTTCTCATAGGCTGATGTAACTTGTAAAAGAAATATTACTTGCTCCTAAAGATTCGATTTGATTTCCTAGCATGAATAAATACCACACTATAACAGATTGCACAGTTAATGAACTTACAAATCATATTGTTTTATATGTAGATTTATCTCTTATTTGGCTATGATTATTATTTTGTTCATACTAATCGGGTCAGAATGATTTGTAATCATTCTGTAATCAGACTTTGATTACAACATAATTACAATCGTGTTAAGGCATTGCCAAGTACAGATGATGTTCTCAACATGTTACTAAACTTAACCAAAATATTGGACCAAGAGATGCCTAGCTTTACTGTGACACAGCCAACATACAAATATCATTTTAAAAGACAACATGCTGGATTAAATAACAGAATTCCTATTTAAAACAACTAAAGGTGCCTACAAAATTACAATAAATTTGTATAAAATATTTGAAGATGGAAACTCATCAAAAAGGTATTTATTTCATAAATAAAAAAAATCAGATATCAAGAGCAATGTAAACAAAAATGATAAATCTGGCCACATGAGATCTACAGTCGTTAGTTTTTTATGTGTTACTCTATAATCATTTTAAAATACTGTGCGATTGATAAGTCTCCGTGTCTGAACATTCATATACTATATACCTATATAGTATATCAATCTTCAGAGACGGAGACTTATTAATCACACTGTGTATCAAGGAAATACGTATATATATATATATATATATATATATATAAGTAGTTAAGTTTTATAAACTCTGGCACACTAGCTCGAATATTATTATAAATACTGGCACACTAGCTCGTATAGTATTATAAATACTGGAACTAGGTCACCCACCAGCTGTGTTATGACTGGCCGTCTGTCCTATGTCTGTGTTAAGTCTGGAAGGTTGGTTCCGGTGTCGGTTGCGGTATCGGAAAGCACCTCTGTGTTTATGTTGACGTTATATTATAGAAGCTGTGTAAAAATTCTGGACTCTAGCCCCACCCCTTGCCCTCAGCGAAGGTGACGCCATCTTAGCCTTTTGCTGCCTGTTCAGGCTTGAATGTTTGCTAACTGCAGAGGTTAACATAGTACATTAACCTTCACAAGTCCAGACACACACGCCAGCTCAAGTTTCCCCCCCACCGTTCCTTTCTATATATATAATTTAAACATATTGAATAAATCTCATTCAAGATGCGAAACAAATTCGGACAACACATTGCTTCTCATCGAGATAATAGCACAAAAATTACCCTACAATATCTAATGGATAAAGTGGAAGAAATTGAAAACAAATTGAATACTACAACATTGATATCGAATAGTGACATTGTATTATTTGGTCTTTTAAAAGACTATCTGCAAAATGTATTTAAGAATCAGATTCTGAGTGAATTGTCATTGATGAAATTTCACGGAACGAAACACTTAGACAACGACGAAAAAGTCATTGCAAAGCTGAGCAAAAGGAGGAGAGGATGAGTTTCCTAAACAGTTGGATCAACAATAGGAAGAAGGAGATGCATTTGAAAATTGGTAAAGATCATTACCGGTACTGCGGACCTGGTACGGCATTAGAGCAACGTCTTGAACGTGGAGATGAAGGAATCAATAAGCTAGATGATGCTTGCAAAGAACATGACATTGCCTATAGTCAGAGCAACAATCTGAGTGATAGACATGCTGCAGACAAGGTGTTACAGAAGAAGGCTTGGAAACGTGTAAAGTCCCTAGATGCAAAGTTAAATGAACGTCTCGCATCACTCTTGGTGGCTGGTGCTATGAAGGGAAAACGAATGCTTGGACTGGGACTCAAGAACAAGAAGAAGAAGAAGAAGATGAAGAAGAAAAAGAAGAGAAGTGTAAATAAAAAGAGGAGGAATAATTGTAACAAATAGCGATATTGTTTAAAAAATATATTTATTTTCTTTTTTTAATTAACAAAGTCTTTTTTCTTAACCCATTCCAGTTTATCATAACCTTGAAATTTTACAAGTACATCACCATTTTTTCGCTTTTTTACAATTTTCTCAACTAAATAAACATTGGGTACATTAGTCTTTTGTAATTCATGCTGGTAAAAGCGGCCTCTAACATCCTGTCCATTGTCATCTCGCAGCTGGTAAGTCACAGGTAGGGTGGGTAGAATCTTGTTGATGTAGAAAACTTCAGCGGACCAATTCCTCGTATAGCCTCGTTCAAAGGTAGTTCGAAACTTGCTAATTCTCACTGGTGTGTTTAATGTCAGCTTGCCAGATGTTTTCAATTTGGAATGTCTTTGTTTGATAGCGTTGGCAACTCTTTGCAAAATGGCCTCTTCATTCACGCCCTTTTTAACTTTACTCGGAGCCATTCCAATCGTGCGATGATATGTGTTATTATACTGTTGTACAATCTTTGGGAGAATATCAACAAATCTATAGGATCCTTGAAGAGAGAACTGTTTAAACATTCTTCCCCTTAGTGTTCTATTGAACCTTTCAACAATAGAAGCCTTCATGGTAGAAAATGTTCTGTAGTGAATTATATTGTTTTTTCGACAAAGCTCTTGAAAATCCTTGTTGAAAAATTCTCTTCCAGCATCACTGTGTATGTATTTTGGCTTGACTTTCACTCTGGTCAAATGGTCTTGAAATGCTCTAGTCACATTGTTACCAGTCTTTCTCTTGACAGGGATGACCCATGCATATTTGGAAAAAGTATCGATAATTGTCAGCAGGTAGTTTATTTTGTTGTTATAATTGGCAAGGGAGCGTACATCAACCAGATCCATTTGCCATGTATTATGGACATGTTTCAGGGGGAAGGGAGATCGTGGGAAATGTATTCTTGCCCCTCTATGAAGTTCATCAACTAAAATTTGTTTCTCACTCATCATGTTTAGTAAATTATATCATTCTCTCTCAACTCTTCGAGTATAGATTCAATTTCATTGGAATGTGCAGTGTTGCCAGCGTTATATTCAGCAGTGAGAAGATCCAACCTTGAGACGAGTTCATTCACGTCGTCGTAATATTCATAAACCGGTTGTCCAACTTGCATTAATCCTCTGCCTCGCCTTCTCGGTGTTCCAGGCGTGAGATGTGGTTTCCTTGAAAAAAGCTTTTTAATAATACGAATATATTTAATGCCTGAATTTGCATTGATTTGCTGCTCCGGCGAGTAGAAGCGTTTGTGTGCATGAGTCGACTCTAACAGTCGTTTATATTGTTGTAAATCATCCTTGCTGTAATGGCTAGGATTCTTGAGAAAAAGCAAGCTCAATAGACCTGGTGTTGCTGGGATCCAGTCTCCCTTGACAAAGAATTGATCAGTAGTAGCATCTCCCAATGAAACTTCACTATCACCCAAACTGAAAACACCAGTAGGAGTAATACGAAAACCATAAGTTGTGTCAAAATCCTCCTCACCCTCTTCCAGTTTCTTTAGAATAAATGGTCTAAAAGAAGGAGGTAAATGTTGCAATGATTGTGCTGCATATCGTCTACCTTCCGGTGTATTGTAGGCTTCTTGAATAGATGGAGAATATATGGTTGGTTCTTCGTCTGCTTCTGCTTCCCATTCAGTACCACTCCTAATGAATGCAGGAGATCTTGATGATGATGTGAGTTTAGGAGTTGTTACCGGTTCATCTTGTTCACTTTTTGGTTCAACCTTTACCTTTAGAGTCTTACCGCTCAATTCTTGCACCAAAGACTGGATGGGTTCAACAATAGGCGTGGCACTTTTTCTAAAATAGTCGTCTACAAAACGGTTTCCCTGTCTGTATATGCGGTATTTTGTTCTAATATCATTGGCTGTTTTAATAAGATCCTCTTTAAGGCGTACATCCTTCACAGGTGGTGACATTGTGTATCTGACAAAGTCCTCTCTTTGTCTACTATTATTATAGTTTTTCCAGATCGCGGACAATGCGGTGGTATAGCATACCGCATAAAGTACATATACAGGTATCTGGACCAGAAGTCACACCTGGTCTGCTCCAGATACATGTATCATAATGATCTGAATGCTGCATTCTACTAATGCATCTGTTCGAATACTCTTTTAGCTTGCACAGATTTTTATGAATCCGTCCATAGGCATCAGCCTTTTCATCGTACAGCCTCACATTCTTAATGGATTCCATATAGCGGTGGTAGGCAGGCAGAGATGCAATAGCAGCCAGTTCCTCCATTGTACTGACCGAACAAGAAGCAGGTAGGCGGGAGACCATGTCTTAGTCCCTCCCACCGCCCCTCCACCACTACCACCCCCACCACCACCACCACCACCACCACCACCACCGCCATCACTGCTCTACTGCTCTCTTCAGAATGTAATGTATTCATCAAAATTTCGACGATATCTCCCTCTATCCAGTGGATAGTCTTTGACAATTGTTAAAAATCCATATTTTTGTTTCCAACATTCTTTACACATGTTGTAAAAATCCATAAAACTCATATCAGTGTTGACATGATCGCTATAAATATGCTTTAAATTCAATCCATCAATTGGTAGCACAATTAAAACATTGGCGTTTTCCCTTAGATAGTGTTTATAGGTTCCACCATATGATTGTGTCAGCAATAAGCAATTGATGTGTTCATGTCGTCCATAGGTAAATAACGATTTTATAACATTAATTTTTTCGTATAGGGGAATATCATCAAAGAGGACTAGGCTTCCACTTTTTATATCATCTTTATTCAAATCTTGCACGTTTGAGCATGCATAATATCCAATTTCGGGAACATGAGAGAAAATTTCCTTCAAGTAAACATACTTTGGCTGATTTAACGTTTTACTGTAAATATAAACATTTGAAAATGCTAATCCGTTTGGGTGTGTCAATAGGGAATAGGCAACATTTGACTTTCCGCTATTGGATGGTCCGACAATTATAGCCCTGACATTAGTTGGAAATAGTGTATCTGGTAAAGCTGTTGTTTCACTATACGGGGTGTTATCCCCCACTGGTAATGTAGTCGACTGCCTGACAAACTTCATGACAGACAAAAGCTATATAAGCTGTCAACATGACTGATGAGCGTATTTATACACTGCGCGGTGACTGCAATGGACTCTATCGTTGTTACGAGGAAGAAGAAGAGGAAGACAAAGGTTACCAGAAGGGGAAAGAGGAAATCTGTTCGTATACTTCCACTGCCACAACAAGAAGGTGGCTTCCTCCCACTAATCCTGGCTGGTTTAGGTGCACTCGGTGGTGTTGTCAGCACTGGGACAACTATTGCAAAAACAATCGCCGATAATAGGAGGGAAAATGAACGAATGCAAATGGAGAGGGAGAAATTTAACGATGCCAGCAGACATTTGAAGGAATTGGAAAGGCTGGGTCAGCAGATGGTTGCGCAACAACATGGCAGCACTAGTGGCAGGGGTCTGGGAAGGAAAAAGACTCAACAGAGGAGGAGGAGGACTGGAACAGGTCTCTACTTGAGAAAAAAAAAAATTCCCACCAACCGAGCATTGACTGACCTTGACATTCTACACCTGGCCAGCCAACACTGCTTGAAACATTTTAGAGGCGTATTCTCAAGAGATAATCTACCGAGGAGACCATGGAAGAAGAGGGAATGCGCTATAGTCAACTTGGACAAAGTAAATAATCCAGGCACCCATTGGGTGGCATATGTAAAAAACAACAATAATTTAATGCATTATTACGACAGTTTTGGCAACCTACCACCATTTCCAGAGTTTATCAAATATATGAATGGATGCAAGATTGTCTACAACCGCGAGAGGCATCAGTTTAAACCATATAATTGTGGTGCATTAGCGTTAAAATTTATTATTAAACAACAAGAGGACTGGTAACCATGTCTAATTTATTCAGTATCAAGGGAAATAGCAGCGAATTCTCCTGTGAATATTTCCCACTAATACGACTCGATGACGATGCCAGCTATTCCCTTGGACTCATGTCGTTGACTACATTCAATTCTATACCAAATATAACAGAGGAAAATAATCAGCTGCATTTTCTAAACGATTCCAGAGTCATTACTATACCCAAAGGACTGTATGATGTTGATGATTTGAATGAATTTTTAAGCAAGCAAACGCCAAAGGTTCAACTACGAGGCAACCATGTAACCTTGAAATGTGAAATTAACTCCCCCCTCCCACTGGACTTTGGGCGGGAAAACTCCATTGGCTCCCTCTTGGGCTTCAACAACAACCAGACAATTCCTATAAATACATGGACTTCTTCTGACCGAATAGCAAATGTCATCAAGGCTACAAACGTTAATGTTGAATGTAACATTGTCTCCGGTGCCTATAGGAATTCAACACCCAGCCATATTCTCTACAGTTTTGCCATTAAAAGCCAGCCTGGATATTCAATCAGTGAAACACCATCACCGATAATCTATTTACCAGTCATACCAAGAACAATAGACATCATTACCATTCGATTGATTGACGACGACGGTGTACCCTTTGATCTACAGGGAGAAACAATCAGCGTAGCACTACATTTGAAAAAGAATGGGTTTAATTAGATATCCAAATCAGTATAAATATGACAAGAGGACAAATCATAAAGTTAGTCGCCCACCTTCTTCACAGCGGTTAACATTGAAAAGCAGAGTGATTTTAAAGAAATTGGGACTACGGCTGAAGAAGAAATGTTGAATGTTAAATCACCTCCACAATTTGATGACGCCATTACTGGAAATCAATATCACACGTACACGCCAAACACGTCGAGTTTTGACGAAAATGATGAAATTCGCATCACAATTAATCAACAGGACCGTTATACATATCTCCACGACAGCTATCTCTACATTGAGGGTAAAGTGTTTAAATATGGACAGAATAGCAAGAAGGAAGATCCCATAGAAGAGTGTGATTTTATCACAAATGGACTAGCATATCTATTTTCTGAGATCCGTTTTGAACTGTTTGGCCAGGAAATTGACAAGACTCGTAATGTAGGCATTACATCAACCATTAAAGGATATGCTTCACACGACAGGAATGATCATAGCTTGGAAATGAGTGGATGGTCACGAGAGGAAACCAAAATCAACTGGTCCCAGCTGGTTGTGGGAAAGAAAAACAAGACATTTTCAGGCATACTACAATTGAAGCATTTACTCGGCATTGCAGAAGATTATAGAAAGATATTTTTAAATGCTAAACAAGAACTGGTATTAATTAGAGGCAATAATGACAATAATGCATTAATTTCAAATGGTAATGAAGAACTTCATGTAGATATAGACAAAATCCAGTGGAATATTAGGCATGTTGAAGTTAATGACAAGGAAAGATTGACTCTTTTAAAGACTTTGAATCAAAATTCCAAGATAACAGTGCCATTTTCCAGTTGGGAGCTCTTTGAAAACAGTTTAAATGCAACAACATTGCACAACTGGTCTGTGAAGACTAGCAATGCTTTGGAAAGACCACGCTATGTACTGATTGGATTTCAAACCGATAAAAAGAATGATTTAAAGAAAAACATGTCTGTATTTGATGATATTAAATTTAGAAATGTTAAAGTTCATTTAAACAGCATAACACTTCCCTACAATGACTTTAAAGTCGACATGGATGCTAACCAGTATGCCATACTCTATGATCTCTATTGTAAATTCAAATCATCCTATTATGGAGACCAACACGAACATGCTCCACCCTTTCTCAACATGTCAGACTTTAAGAGTCTTGGACCGATAATTGTCATTGATACATCAAAACAGAATGAAATTTTAAAAAATAGCCCTGTCGATATTCGAATTGAAATTGAAACTGGTGAAAATGTGCCAGCAAACACTGTTGCCTACTGCCTCCTACTCCATGACAAAATTATCGACTACTACCCACTGACTGGAACTGTGAATAAATGGCAAGGCTTAGTCTAACTTACCTTCAGTCGACACCAGGCAGTTGTCAGAGCAGCAGCACTAGTCATGTATTTGATTTTAGACTTTCAAGGCTTCCATGGTGGAGACACCAAGAAAAAGTATATAGTGAAAGAGTTGACTGCAGTCGACTTTAATTCTGGTTCAACGACTCATTATGTTTTCAAGACACCCTCTATTCCAACAATGCATTGTAATAAGTGGGTTGTAAGTACCATCATGGACTAAATCAAGATTCAGGACATGTGAAATACGAAGAATTATATCCTATCCTACAAACATTGGCCATCAAGTATTCAGCCATCTTTGTCAAAGGATATGAAAAGAAGGAGTTTCTCCAATCTCTTCTACCAGGCTCAATTATACTAAATCTACAAGATTTTGGTTGTCAGAGTGTGAAAAAGCTACAAACAGTTCATCCCGAGTGTTTGCATCATAAATTATTTGCCCCCAACATGGTTTGCAGTCAAACAAACTGTCACAAGTTGAATAACTGGTGTCAAGAAAATTTCAACCTCATCGACTTGGAAAACTCCATCGAGGCGAGAATCAAGAGTTTCAACCCATTTTGGAAATTTAAACCTAGTGTAAGAGAGTTGGCTAACTCTGGATTTGTCAGCCTCTCTCATTTTAATGACTGTGTAAAATGTATATATTGTAATGTTAGTTTGTGCGATTGGAAAGCAGATGAATGTGTTGAAGATGAACATAGAAACTGGTCCCCTGAATGTAAACAATTTGTATATGATACTTGGTTTTAAATAAAATTATTTTTTCAATAATTATCCTGCGTGTATTTATTAACCTAATCATGTTGGGGTAAGGGAAGGATAAAGTCAAGAATAAAAAAAAATTATCAACTTTTTATTGTTCACAATAAGAGAGAGAGAGATTATTGATCACAATGTCTGTCTTTGTATATTTTCCATCTGTGGTGTTCCTCCAGAATGGGTGAGATGACGTTCGAGGCCGCCATGACACGTCTCTTGAACCGGTCTCTGTCTCTAGCGAATTCCTCCCATGGTCCTTTTCTCGCCAACCGGTGAGCTGTGGACCAGGTGATTAGCTGGTGGACACGCACCGGACCAAAGTGAACTCTCGTCATTCTTCAACAGTCAACACACACACTACTAAACACAAACCATGATACAAGTCCATCATCATTCTTACCTGTCTTCCACTTCAGCATACTTATGCATATATTTAGAAAGGGATGATTAAAAACAAAAAAAAAAAACAATGACTTTAGTTAATACATTTATTTAAGTTATATTTTCTTAGCGTATATAGAAGCTTATATTCTAATCTTAACACATTTATTTGACAAAGTTATATTTTCTTAGCGTATATAGAAGCTTATATTCTAATCTTAACACATTTATTTGACAAAGTTATATTTTCTTAGCGTATATAGAAGCTTATATTCTAATCTTAACACATTTATTTGACAAAGTTATATTTTCTTAGCGCATATAGAAGCTTATATTCTAATCTTAACACATTTATTTGACAAAGTTATATTTTCTTAGCGCATATAGAAGCTTATATTCTAATCTTAACACATTTATTTGACAAAGTTATATTTTCTTAGCGTATATAGAAGCTTATATTCTAATCTTAACACATTTATTTGACAAAGTTATATTTTCTTAGCGTATATAGAAGCTTATATTCTAATCTTAACACATTTATTTGACAAAGTTATATTTTCTTAGCGCATATAGAAGCTTATATTCTAATCTTAACACATTTATTTGACAAAGTTATATTTTCTTAGCGCATATAGAAGCTTATATTCTAATCTTAACACATTTATTTGACAAAGTTTATTTTTCTTAGCGTATATAGAAGCTTTATATTCTAATCTTAACACATTTATTTGACAAAGTTATATTTTTCTTAGCGTATATAGAAGCTTATATTTAATCTTAACACATTTATTTGACAAAGTTATATTTTCTTAGCGCATATAGAAGCTTATATTCTAATCTTAACACATTTATTTGACAAAGTTATATTTTCTTAGCGCATATAGAAGCTTATATTCTAATCTTAACACATTTATTTGACAAAGTTATATTTTCTTAGCGTATATAGAAGCTTATATTCTAATCTTAATTTATAAATGAATTTAGTTTAATACATTTTACCAATTCATTATTGTTGCAGTCTTTTTCGCAAATATAACCTTATAGTCTAACCTATCCCTGTGATTTATAAGAGGTAAGAGTTCATCCGTCACATCACAAATGTTCGCTATTAAGTCTGCTGACGAAATTTGTGTTACATGTGGCATGCTTTTTAATAACACTGATGTCATGTTATTATTAAAAAACCAACTCATTAAGGCCTCTAACTTTACATTGACACACCTTCTATCCAAATTGTTGCGATAATTATCGCATTGGATAAATACCGGTGCCCTGGTGAATACGACTTCATCCATCTTAGGACATCCAAAGTCCTCTAAATTAATTACTTGTTTTTTCAGTAGAGCCTGAAGTACAGCACACTTCTGCTCCCCTTTAGCAAATATGATTGCATTGTTTTCTGCAATCTTGCTTGCGATTACCTGAAGATCTTCCTGGGTGAAATCGTCTTCTTCAACTGAAACCCGATCCCATGGCAGGCCGTGGTGGCGGTGCATCAACCAGTTATTCGTTTTTTCACTACCCTTCATCTCAGCACCCGGTTTGAAATAAAAGTGCCTTATCGTCAGTGTTCCTTCATGTATGGCCGATGACGTATACGACATCTCCTTTATCACAAACTGACCATCCACGGACCTCACCCCATTGACTTCTACTACTGCGAACAGTTCCATTTTTCACCTGCAAGAACACAAACGCAACATCAGTCTCCAGTAACTCAATAAAACATTCATGTGGAATCACTAACACCAATCGTTGTTCCAAGAGAGAGAGAGAGAGAGAGAGAGAGAGAGAGAGAGAGAGAGAGAGAGAGAGAGAGAGAGAGAGAGAGAGAGAGAGAGAGAGAGAGACATGTAAATATAGTATGGAAGCATTATAGTTACACTGCATCAGCATCATTCTCCTCCTCCTTCTCCTCAATAGATGGTTTCCACGTTGACAGTTCAACAGTTGGTAAAGATGATGGTCCTGCTATGTCCAGGTTTTTGTTTTCATTGATTTGGTGCATTTGATTTGGAATAGCCAAGTGATTTTGGAATAGAATTATCGAAAGGAAAAATTCAAAGTACTCGATTAAAGGCTTTCTTAAGCAGGACATCAATTCATAGTCTGATTTGTTGAGTTGAATACAATCTCCCAAGGTGATAACCTTCTTCTTCTTCCCCTTTTGATTTACCAAAGTTACGTTAACATAGTCGCATTCAATTTGAAAATATTCACATTCCCTGCTGTCTCCATTAAAGAAATTTAAAATTATGTCTGCAATCGGCCCCATTGTTAGTTTGTTGAATATATCCATGTCAATCGATACTTGGCTTCTCCCATGTGTTATTACTACACGAATATGATTCATATTTTCCATACTTATTCTCAAAGTCTTGGAATTGATTCTAAATTCAGAGAAGAGCAACATGATGTTGGTACTGTTAGGCTAAAGATCTACACAAAACTAAAATAAAGTCTAACCCCCCCACCACTACTACTACTACTACTACCCCCACCATCGCTTAAACTAGGTCTGGAGTAATGGCCATAAGGCAAAGTATTTACACCGTCGTCCAAAGCGATTCTTTTATCGTCATAATTTCTCAAGGCTAATTTATTCAAGTGAATCGTGCTCACTTTATGATATCTAGATTGAATCCTTTTCATTTCTTTGTAATGATTTTGACTAGTCTGCAAGGAATTGTAATAGTCATCAAAACTAATTCCTACATGCTTTGATATTCCTTTACATCTTTGCTTCTCAACATCACCATCGAGTTTTAAGCAATACATTTTTGGCGATAGACCGACAAATTTTTCAATAATTGTTCCCGTATCTTCCTTCATAAGCCCAGGAACACCCTTGTTTTTATTGGAAAACAGTTTGTGTTTAGCTGGAATATTTGAGGCGTCCAAGTGATTTTCAATGGCAAGCAAATTTTCATAGATATCTTCAACATTGGTAATTTTAAAGTAAAACGAGTCAGTGTCTGTATAAATGAGAGATAGGTCTTGTTTAAAAATAGGTTTGAAAACGTCATAAAAGTATCGATACATTATAAATTTTGATATCGCAAGGATACTGGCTCCAATTATTGTAGGCTTGTTATAAAACACTTCTGTCTTGTCCAATGTAACGGAAACTAAATGTTCATTAAAGATGTGTCTATCTACAAAGTCTGAGCGTTTTAGATATTTATCCAACAACTTTTCATTATTTATCAATTTAATTTTTTTATCTTTGCAAACATTCCGTAAACTCATGCCATACACGCTGTTGAGAAAGAGTTTATACAATTGTCTATAATATTCGTTATCTGTATTTTTACGCTTATCAGTGTTTAATTCAACATATGGTTTGATCCAATAGGACTGCTTGAAACCCAACACTCTTTTGACTGATTTTAATAGCAAACCATGTTCAATAGCCTGCTTTAGGTATAAATAATGGATGAAATAGTCTTTTTTATTGTTTAACGTGAGAACGAGTTTTTTATACTTTCCCCCATTGACTGCTATTCTCTCGGGACAAAAGGGATAGTCTGAATGAGCGTCGTGAATTTCCTCTGGATAGTCTATGTCACATTGTAAAAAGTAACCTCTTTCATCGTCTTTGCCTAATGACTTTATGTAATTGGGTGTGAATCTATCCAAATCTTCTTCCCAAGCATAGTCACCGACGGGAAGTTTAAAAAATTGCATAACCGAACTGTATAGGCTAACAACATCAAATGCCATAATGTATACGTTTGGCTTACCGGGGTCATAGTTTCTCATGTACTTGTTATTGGCTTCAACATATTTAATATTTAACTGACAAATTCCACCATAGATGGATTTCTCGGTAAACAGCTGCATGTCATAATCTTGGAATAAACCAACAGTCTGTTTTGTGTATTTCAACATTAAGTTCCAGCTTAAACTCGGTGTAGTGTAATAATGTGCCGGATCTATCCCATATGTTCTATATACTTCGTTTCTATATTCTTCGAAAACAAACATGAGCAAAATTGTGTCTACAGTCAAATACAAATCTGAATATTCGCCCAAATTTTTGCATTTAAACACTTGCCAAACAGATTTTGCATAATTATAGTCTTCTGTGGAAATATGTCGGTCTGTCAAGTCGTTGTAAAAAGATTCTTTGGGTGGAAGCATGGTATCATTGAATTTCTCCCAACTGTCTGTATAAGTGTACGGATAGACCCCCTTTCTAGTAACCATTTCACATTGTTGGCTGTCAGGATAGAATTTTTCCACTTGACTAACCAACCACTCCTTATCTTGTATGCTTACGAGTTTCTCTAAACTAGCCATAGTAAATCTAAATGTGTCGATAAAACGAAATGTAACATTACCGATTTTTACTGTAAAGGCCAAATAACGCTGCTCATTGACTGGTATTATATTGATATCTTCGTTTCTATTAAATTCTGTAATGAAAAAATGTGAGTCGTAGTTTGATAAATTATGCATGGCCACGACAACAAACATGTTTTTCAAGTTGTTATACTTTAAGTTACAACTTCGACACAATGGTTGACGAAATTTTCCTGTTGAAGGGTTACTAGTATTTATGCTAAAGTGTGAATGGTCTCGTACCTTTACCACGTTATCGTTAAAATCTCTCTGACATAAGGGACATTTTTTAGCGTCTAAATAAGTCTTCAATTCATCGTCTGTTAATTTAGGCATTAGTAAATTACGATTTATAATTTTATCTACCTTGATTGAAATGTCTCGTAAATTTTCAATGAAATGCTGAGCAGCGTTTTCCCCACGATATAAGACAGGTGTCGTTGGTAATATAGATTCTTGTTCAATTTCATCTGTCGTTTTGATTAGATAACAATAAGATGACAAAATGTGTGTATTAATATTGTACTGAAATGGTTCGTCAAAGTTAAAAGTTTCAACAGGATCTGATTTTTTTAAGATGGCTTCAAAGTCTGCGTAAATGACAATCGGTATTTTGTATGTCGACTCGTATTTATCAAATTTTAAATCTTGTGTAGGCATCTTTGCAATGCACGACTTTTTTTCCTGACACAATTGCCTATGAATTAATAGACGTTAATTTGCTCTTTTACCATCATAATCCGATATCTGTGTGAAACAAGTCTTACAGACAAGCGAGTAAGTTGACTTTGTCTTGGCTTGAATTTGATGTCGTATCAGTCTTTGGAAATTTTTTATATAGCAAAAATGAGCATTTTTATCCTTGCGAATCAACAATAAATCACGGTGGTCATCCTTCTCTACATTTACAATTTTCAATGGGTAAATTGACTCATTTTCGTCTAATGCAAAAATGTTTATGGAAACGTTATTGACTTTTTCAAACTTGGGAATAGCAGACAACTCTACCGGTTGGGATTCACTAAACATTGAAAAATTATACTTTTCTAACAGTTGTTCTTTATATTTTTTATCACGACTAGCGTTCTTGTTAATAAACTTGCTTAAAACTGCATAGTGGAAGCACAAGTTGTCTGTATTCTTTACATTAATGACCGAATGGGTGTTTTTAATTTTCCTAGGTAGTTCAATAAAGGAAGATACAAACAATGGATTGTGTTTATTTATACGAAGCTGCATTTGTTTAACACATTTTAACACCCAACCCGAACCTTTCGTCTTCATATTATCAAATTCTTTTCTCAGTTTGCCAAATGTAATGTTAAGTTCTTCATTTAAATCTGTGGTTCGGTATAAGACACGATTTCTTGACTTTAAATTAGCCTCGAGAATCTCTAAAGTATTTTTTGACATAACTACATCTACTATTATATTATATTTTACCGAATGTTTCGTTTGCAGACAGTCAGTCAGTAAGGTCGCAATTTCGCTTTGGACATGATTTAAAAAGTCATCTAAAGTATTGGATGACAACATATTTGGTATTTGGTATGTCAACAGTCTACTTTTGTAAGCAGTCTCTATTAATTGAACAGAAGAAGAAGGACTAGTGAAACGTTTTTTAAAAGGTAACGTCTGTAAGTCATAATCTTCATATTTCCTCTTTTCACCAGCCTGCATTATACCCGCTCCTTGAATTCGTACGAATGCTTCCTATTTATAACTCCTTTAAAAGTTACCCCAAGCTGTTTTTCTTTATATGTTTCTATATATTGATCAGTTATTTCGCTATTGTATCTTTGCGGAAGAATCAAAGAGCCGTATCTGTTATTATCATATGCAATCACTGCTAATACACTTTCTCCAAACCGTGTGTTTATTCTCCTTAAACATATAATGTCATACTCTTTGTCAACATCCAAATCAGTCGCCTTGATCGTGACTGTATTGTTTATTCTGTTTAGTTTTTGATCCATGATTCTAAAATAATGAAAGAGTTTTTTAATCAAAAAAAGGATTTAATTGTGTATGTGTTGGTAAAGAAATTTCAACTTACTTGAGATATGATGAGTTGCTGCTGTAGGAGATGCTAGAGCTAGGGTGTCAGAGGTGACTGTGAATAGAACGGCTCTGGCTATGGATTATATAACAAAAAGAGAGAGAGGTGGGGGAACGGTGTGTGGTTGGGGGTTATGACGCAATAGCGGGAGTGGCAGAGTTGAGTAAACAAGATGTTGTTTGGCTCTGGGAAAGATTAAGGCTGCTATTTCTCATGGCATTGTAAGTGGACGGGGCTGGGGTGTGTGAGGGTGGGGTGGAGCCAAGGCCGACCGGCGATCGCGCGCGCCAGGTCCGCTTATAGCACTTCTTTATTTCACTTAAATTATTAAACCTCAAACACACCAGAAGAACAAATCAAAGCGAATTATAATAGTCCTGTTATTAATTAATATATGTGTAATTACAATTCACATTATTATTACATTAGAGTCTATATTACATTATATCACCAATGAATTATTATTTATGTAGCTTGATGGTGGCACGCATGCTGGCCAAGAAAAAAACTCCTCCTTATAAATGTGGATTGATCAGAACAGAGATGGACTAATAATATTTCGCTATACTTGGGTAAAGATTGTTACTTCCTATATCACTATATTTTAGTATCTAACGGAAACAACTTGTCCATTTACAGCAAAGGAATTTAGGTAATTTACTGTAATGGTCAGTAAATACATTGAACACATTTGTAACTATCCTTTATATTCATTTATAGATTAAAATTACTATTTTTTTTTTTATTAATTAATTAATATTTATTCTTTATTAATATTAAATATTAATTTTTATTCTTTATTGCCCGTTGACTTCACTGAAACGTTGAACTAGCCAACTCTGCTAGTTTAATCCAACTGTTTTGAAATAAGGAACATTGTATTGATAATTATTTTAAATAAGGAATATAGTTATTTCTTATTAATCAGTCGTGGTCATGGGTTGGCGTGTTGATGATGGAAAGAGCGAGAGAGAGCGAGTGAGTGAGGAGTAGTGGCGAGGCCTACACCTGTTGACCTTTCACGGTTCGTTCGTCTTCTCTACCGCTCACGTATCATCACGTTAAAACCTCGCTAATTAAAGCTTAATTCTAGCTTTAAAACTTAAAAGCTTAAAACTAGCACATATCACGTTTAAGGTTACTAGCACATAAACGTGATTATTATTAAACACTGTGTTTGCATTAACAATTAATTATTCTTTACATTACGCTAGTACATATCTATCTGGTGGTAGTCAAACGACACAAGTGCTCGTATGAACATTCCATTCAACTTTAATTCGATTTTATATTACAATACTCTAGAGCATATCACTAGAATTTATTGTAAACAAATTATTACAATGCTCTAGTCCATATCACTAGCATTTATTGTAAACTTAATACAACAACAGGTTGAACAAAAACAAATTCAAGCTATTTATTTAAAAATGTTTATTGAGTGCGAAGTTGAATGTTTAAAGCTTAATTTTTTCGAAACTTCTTTGTGATTTCTGTAAAGTTGGTTTGTTTCTCTATTAAATTCAATAATCTAATTAAAAGAATTTCAATTTTTATTTTATAAGATATGAAACATTTTCTATTGCTAATTTGTTCACAAACACAGAGGTGCTTTCCGTGTATACGGAAGACTCGGCAGTTGGCAAGCATGCAAGTCTGAACAGGAAAAGGCAAAGATGGCGTCACCTTGGCAGGATGAGTCATCCCAGGGAGGGAAGCATCTCTGCATGTCTCGACTTGTGAGTGTTAATAGCAAAGCAGAAGGCTAAGATGGCGTCACCTTCGCTGATTCCAGACATAACACAGACATAGGACAGTCGACCGGTCATAACACAGCTGGTGGGCGACCTAAGTTCCAGTATTTATAATAATATATGACCTAGAGACCAGAATTTTTACACAGCTTCTATAATATAACGTCAACATAAACACAGAGGTGCTTTCCGATACCGCAACCGACACCGGAACCAACCTTCCAGACTTAACACAGACATAGGACAGACGGCCAGTCATAACACAGCTGGTGGGTGACCTAGTTCCAGTATTTATAATACTATACGAGCTAGTGTGCCAGTATTTATAATAATATTCGAGCTAGTGTGCCAGAGTTTATAAAACTTAACTACTTATATATATTGTTAAATAACGCCCCATATTTGGCTTGTATCTGCTTCTTACACAATTTCTCCAGTTTCCGGAATTCCTTCCTCGTCTCTCCATTACAACTTCTTGTCCTGAAGATGAATGTGGTACATTCGAAACATGTCGACTAGTAATATTGGTCATAGACTTTATAGTTTTAATGAAGAGACAAGGAAGGAATATATATATATATAAAAGTATCAACCGTGGAATAGAAACAAAAGTTAACTGATGTGAAATAAGTAACTCGCCTGGAGACTGTAACAAGACCCTGGGGACTCATATTGGTAAACTGGTAGTTTCTCTATAGATTCTAAGACGGCCACTAATTTGTGCGACAATATCTCAGCTGCTTTATGGTTAGTGTTATCTCCATTCTTATTCTAAAAAAAAATAAAGAAAAGTTAATATCAAATGCATATTGTTTGGTAAACTGCGAGTTAGCAACTAGGGAAAGTTTTCTACTTTTCATTTCTTTACACTGGACAGAGCTTACAACATGTATTCTTTCTTTTATACTTTTAGTGGTGACTTATTGATTATAGAGTGAAGTATTATTATTAAGATATAATTCCTGACTACTTGATTAAAAAAAAGAAGTAAAACTCGATTAAAAAACTACTCGATTAAAACACAAATTCAGAAAAACCTCCAAATTCAACAACACAACTTCAAATACGAAAAAAATAAGTAACATAAGTTAACAATGTGTTACTCCCTCTCTTTTTCTACTGAAAACCGATTTGCTGAAATATATATATAGTTTTCCCCTTTGCCATGGCTTCGTCCTGTAAGAAATAACTTAGTTTATTAATACAACTTAGGTAAATGTCTCCTGTATATTTGTATACATCTTCAGGGCATTATAAAAAATTAATTAGCGTAGTATGAAAAAAATACTAATTTATTCTGTTATTGATACAACCTTGAAAGAGTGGAAATAGTGTGGATTATATGTGGTCGAGAAATATATATAGGTACATAAAGTAGTAGTATATATGAATTATTTATACGTTTTCCTAGTTCAAATCAAACTTTCAAATTTTTGATTTGTTAAATTTTGGCATGAATGTTAATTAATAACATGGAATTAAGAGACTGTAATATTCGTTGTCTTTTAATAATATAAATGTGAACAGATTCTTGAAGGTTTATTAGGTGTTGAAGATCATCATAAGCATCAAATCCATTTTAAAATATCATAAGAATAGAATGGTTTACTAATAAAACAATCACACTAGCCTTCATTTAAAAAAAAAAAAGCATGCGTATATTAAGTTTATATCCTGCTTTCCAGATCATTGTCAAAGCAGAGACACCAAAGAAATAGTTTACCTTAAAGAGGTTGGCTGCATGTCTGTAGGAGGTGAAGAGAGAGAGAGAGGAGGGCTTGGACCAGACCACTATTTTGCACTTTGTAGGCTGACACCTTGTGTTCTAACACGTCGCTGAGGTTAGAAATGGCCTCTGTCAGAGCTCCATCATGCCCACGACTGCAACACAATATCAGTCAATTGTTTTAACTCAGACATCTCTATGAAATCTATTGGTCAAAATCATAAAGAAATATAGTAAGTGTGAATTTAACCAGGCAGCGTCCTTTAGTACTGATACAATGAGGTTTGAATCGCCGACATGACTTTTGATTTGTCGGGTGGGAAATTGAAAACCATATGTATTCCGTGACTCAGAGAGGACGTCATACTTATCCTCCTGTTCCATATCAGACACTAAGCGAATAAATCTAAGAGAGGTAAAATTTAGGATAGGCGATATAATAGTTCCGTAATGTACGTAAGGTAAATCACCCATTACTAAAATGGGTGCGAAATAACAAATGAGTCACACTTTCTGTGCCTAGAGCAGCACTAAAGATGTAAACATATGCAAGCAGTTCTTGAAAAAAACAACGTAGCAATCAGTACAAACATCTCTTTCACTTTACATTCTAGAATTTAATATATATAATGGCAAACTTGAAGACCACCGATCGTTGTCGATCTTCTGAGCAGTTTAAAATTAAAGTTAAGATGACTTTTAAGATGTTAAGTGCACCATTTGTAGGCCGAAGAACTTTTGGAGACTGCGGTGGGGATGAACATGGAGTGAGTTAAATATAAAAACTTCGAATTTTAGTTTACAAAGGTAACAATTGAATCAATTTGAATGCAACTTTAACTAAACACAAATAATGCGATAATCTAGGCATCAAATACTTCTGAGGAACTAACTTATGGTTTATGTGATTTGAGAAACCAAAGTGACGATTTAGAAGTGTATTCAAGGGGCAAAGACATTTTTTTGTCAATCCTTTTTTTGTAATACTTTCCTAAATGTTTGTATTTGTCTGTTCATTAACGAGTTAATGAATCTGTAAAGCAGGCATGGGCAACCTGCGGCCCGCGGGCCACATGCGGCCCAGCACGTGTATTTGTGCGGCCCTCGGAGATTAACTGGAATTCTATCTTAATATTAAAAGTTCCTTTGTTCTTTGGTTATTAAAAAAAGCTCACCGTGACTTTTGGAAAAAAATTACAACATGAGAGAGAGAGAGAGCTCTATAACAACAAATGTTTTAGTTTTTTCATATATGACGCATTAATCTTTCAAAGACTGTTTGTGATCATTGTTTATCATAAGGAAATAATGAGATATGAATAATAATTTTCATTATAGGAACAATAAAAAGTTAATTAATTTTCGACGCATTAATAGAGAGCCCAGTATATGTATTTCTATGTCTTTATAACAATACATTATACATATAAGCTGTATATATCGAAATACCACAGAAATTACCATGCGGCCCGCAGTCACTTGGAAATTATATAATGCGGCCCCCAGTTCACAAAAGGTTGCCCATGCCTGCTGTAAAGAGACTTCATGGACACCTACATATTTACCTATCAAAACTTGTAGTTAATACTTAAGAATTAACACTGTCATGGGTTTGCATTATTGGTTTTGCTGCCGTACACAGCGGAGGTATCAAATTGATTACAATGGAGGATTGGTGACTGATTTATTAACAACGTTACTTTAAAAAACACACTATGAAAATGAGCCAAGCAATGTTCTGTATTAATTACATTGTATTAATAAGGATAATACATACAAGTTACAGTTCAAACATGTCAGTAGTAGCAAGTTATAGTTCTCGTGGAATTATATGACATACTACTAACAACAATGCAGGCAGTTCGTTATATCTGCAGCTGTAATTATACTGTTGAAATTGGAATGCAGTCACTATTTTATGACTTAGCCTAACAAATTACAATGAATTAAACAATGAGTCGTTCATAAGTCAATGTTATGAAAACCAAAGAGAGGGAAAACTCAGAAAAATGATTGTTCACTCGTAAAGTTGTAATTTGTTAACTTGGTTGAAAAAAAACAGTTTCACATCTATGTAAGGTATAAAATTTGATCCTGGGATTAAAGAAAAATACTGGAACTTACTCTTTTTCCATACATATTAAAGGAAAAGTAATTTAACATAAGCTTTTAATTTTTATAAAAAATATTATAACATATTTCTAAGTTTCTGGCATAATTAAACAATATTTTTGAAGTATATTAGCAAAATACCTTCCCACTTCAGAAATAAATCTAAAGATAAATAATAATAATAAATCACAAAACAGTTAAATGAGTGAAAAATAATAATAAAAAAAAAACGAAAGGACATATTAACATTGGCTTCTGAGCGATTCAAATAATTATAACAACATGAGTTTTAAAGTTGTTAGTAATGAAAGAATATCAAATGAAAATGAAGTAAACTGGTACTCACCAGTAGAATCGGCAGAACCGCCTTCAGGACTGCCTGAGCTGTACATGGAGGCCAACTTGCTATCGAGAATGAATCTAAACCATCCACTTGAACCATTGGACAATTCAAGAGCAGCGGCATCAGACCACACGTAGAGGCAATCCCTGCCACGACAAAGACACCAGTCTTTCCACTGGTAAGGTAACCACGTCCCGGCAGGATCTCCTTGGCATCTTCTATATCCCGACCAAGGCTTGCCTCCTTCTCCTGTCCCTGTAGAAAACAACCTCATTGACAAATGAAATAGTGACAATAACACCGCATAAAGAAACTAGCAAGCGGTATTACATTACATGACATATACAAATATATATATTGTATCCACGAGATTCACAGTATTTCAATGACTAAAGAATCAAGTTAAAGTATACAATACATACATATTCCATAAAATGTTAAAAAATAAAACACCTCTCACAGTTCTAAAGATTCTTTTGCACCAATTTCAATTTAAATTTATAGAACAAAGAAGTGTATTTAACGAACATACAAACAAATTTTGTTTAACCATAAATATGAAGCTTATAGTTAATCAACTAGTGAAAGCAAGAGTGAAGTTTTAAAACATAGCATGAAAAGAAAATCAACAACAATAAATTTTTTTTTTTAAAGAATAAAACTAGTAATTAGATCTCTTAAGAGTTGGAATTTGGATATAAGAATATGTTATTGACTTATGTATGTACTGATCACTCTATGACTACATTTATAAGAATATTGGTATTGATTGGGCAGAAGTCTAACCGTTGCTTCAGGCTGCTTCATCTGAGGTTCAGGAGTTGAAGAATTGACTGAAGCTAACTGAGCCATCTTATAAAACACACCCACAGCCTGGCAAAGTGGTCCAGGAATATATCACGAGCCTTGTTCATCAAATCTTCTATTATCTGAAGGACCACAATGTGGGCGTCATCATCATCCTGCAAACCAATCAATCCTTTACAACAAGAAAACAAAAAATGTATCTTCTTTACAACCATCAACTTAAATCAAACTAGTATGAATTCCGAACCAAACAAACCAATCCACAACATGCATCATAAACCCATTAATAACAAGTAAAAGATGGTATTCACAATCCATTTAAAAATAAGATACTACCATGTTACTTGAGAAATTAAAGTACAAAATACCTGAAAACAAAAGAAAATAGAACTCATTTTTGTTGTATTCCCTATTATCTCTGATAGGTTAAGTTATTTTGTTTTTCTCAGAAATAACTTTTCTGTATTCCTTTTTATATTAAGGATTCATGGAAGATTTTGAATTCATTTTTAAAGAGGAATGAATTCAGAAAATAATTCTGAGTACATTCAATTGAAGAAAAAGTAAAATTGAAATAAAAACAGTTTGGATGTATTTATCAATGATCCCTGTTTGGATATAATGAAAAACAATTACATTAATTTGTATAGATTTTTTTTTTGTCTGTACTTCATCTTTACACTTATGAAACATATTTAACTTACAAATATTCAGGTTATATCGAAAACAATCATTTCAATGATGTACAGGAAATGTAAGGAAACTAACTAATTAAACTAGTATAAACCAATCATTGCAAATGTTTTATCTGCATTTGCATGTTTTATTTTATTTGCATCTGCATTGCAAATTATAGTAACTAAAGAACAGTAAACAGTTACTTAGTTAAATAGAAGTAACATTTTGGTTAGGTAAATTGGTCATAAATATGAAATAACTAGTTTCGATATTGAAACACGAGGTAGGACTTTTAACAGTTTCGATAAATTGACCTAAGATAGAATTTTTTACTTCTTTAATATAACATTTAACGTCAACACACTTGAGACATCTGTGTGTTTAACACAGGACATTGATTTCCTAATTTCATACTAAGCAGTTGAGAATAAGACTTTTCTTTAATAAACTAATACGTTATTAATGTAGTTAATCAAGATAATACATTAATCTTTTTTAACTCCACTTGGTTTACTTATTATTACGGTTAAACAATAAAAATTCAGTCCAATGATAAAATTAGGAAAATATTTCACTCATTTTTAAATTATAAGAATTTTACAAGCTAGCTGAAGTTAAAATTCTAAACACTTACCAGCTACTGAAATTTCTAAACTATTAAGCATGAAAAAAATAATTTCATAACTTTAAAATCAAAGTTACTATTATGAATCAATAATAACTTTATTCTATTCTAAAGGCAATGTTGTTGACCTTCCTGTAGACTGCAGACTATCAAGTATTTTACATTGAATATGGCCTAGAATATGTTTAAACTTATGAGAATTATGAATGAGAATGTCTAAGTATACATTGATAATTTTAATATTATAATCAGTTACTGTCGAGGATTTAATAATAAAACAAAATTACAGACACTGCTTTCTATATAAAAGAAGGATTATGAAAAAGTTAAAGTGTTTCGAAGATTCACTGATCTTCAGGTTATATCTAAAACGCAATATAAACATACCCATATACAAATTTTCTTTATCTGTCAATTTAAGGAACAGTTCTTCTTTAATATCCTTCATTAAAAAAAACGCCATGTCTCGCAATAACTTCCTTTTCAAGATTCTTTCATATACATTATACTTCTTCATAACGTTCAAATCTTCTATTTGGTGTAACACTTCACCTAAACTGTTGTTTTCGACTAGTTTCGTCTGCATATAAGACAATTTTAAACAATATTAAAAGTTAAATCTACATTTAAACATTCCATTCTTATCTTCCCTCGTCAAGTGGTCCTATCATTAGTTGTGAAATTGGCCGGTAGGAGCGATCTGTTGTTGGTTGGTGGGTTAATCAGTGTTGCCAGAATGTAAGCTCCAGAAGTAGCCTTGAAGTTTCCAAAAAGTAGCGGATTTAATGAAAAAGTAGCCCGAGTATTAGAAATTCAATATTTAAAAATATAATTATATTTAACAGTTATTCTTACCTTTATTTTATAATTCAATATTGTCCAGCAGTTCAGACTCCTCTTCCGTTATATCCTTCCTGTTGTATATGCTAGATCAAAATTCAACATAGCTTCAGTTGGTTTAAAATTGTAGCAACAAATATTCCTTTCCTCCAGCATTATTTTGATTCTCAAGATTGAAGATAACAAGTCTAGTCCCATACGATTTCGTAATTTTGTTTTTGTTTAAGTTACTCTTGAGAAAACTCTTTCTACTGTTGCGTTACTAATTGGCATACAATATGCTTTTAGTGCATATTCCGATATATTTCGCAATATTAAATCACCCGCTGCATTCTCAACCGTAATTGCTTTGCACCAAAAAGATGGTCCATCAGTAGGCATTTCGTCAGAAAAAATGTTACTCCAATTTCAAAACACTTCTTAATGTCAATTCCTGCATTGTTAAAATAGTCCTTAATAACATTATACAATGCTTCAGCTGTTGTTTTAGTAACAGAAATCAATCCAAGATATTGTGAAGCAATGTCGTTGTGTTTGTGATCATAGTATCTTACACATAAGCAAAGATGTTTAATACAGGCAATGTCTGTAGATTCATCTAAGTCTTGAAATTTTAGCTTTACTTGCAAAAACTGACAGCAGGCTTCTCTGAGACGGAGTACATATGACAGAAGAATTCTTTTGATGTTTCGATGAACTTGCATACTTTTTCAAATCGGTTTTGTGAGCCCGTATTTCAATACGACACAATTTGCAAAACGCTTTTTGATCATTATGTTTAGCTTCTTACTAAGCCAATTACTAAACTGTGGGTCAGAAAGCCATGATTTTTGAAAATGTTTGTCATAATTTTTAAATTTGCTCATTTCAAAAGTATGGTTATAATTAATTAAAAAAAGTAACACTTCACGAAAATCACAGAAAGAATTAACAATCACACATGTACACCTCTATATATTCACTCACATTGCTGGCAGGAATTTCAAACTAAACAGCTACTGAGCTACAGTGAACAGTAACGAGAGACGAGACTGGGTTTGATAAGAGCCATAGTTGCCAAAAGTGTTATGTTGGTAACAAAATACTTTCTTTTTGCCTATACATATTTTTATATTTTGTTACAGTATCATTAAAATTTGTTAGTATTTTAATTTCTAAAGTAATCTTAAATTACAATAGCTGTTACAAACAAACAAACAAAAATATTGTTCATAAAATAGTCATTTGTAGCGGATTGTAGCCTGACCTATGTAGGAAGTAGCGGGAAAAGTAGCCTGCAGCCCTAAATAAAATTAAAGTAGCGGATAACCTTTGAAAGTAGCCCCATCCGCTACTTGTAGCCCCATTTGGCAACACTGCGGTTAATACTAAATACTAAGACTGTGTGGTTCCCTTAGGAGATTGAAACAAGTCGTAGTACTTTTTCTGTCCCAGCCATTCAAATGTCCGTAATTGGTTGTTGATCCATTACTAGAAAGGCTTCTATTATTTGAAGCCGTGGATGGTCTTGCTTTTTCCTCAAGATCTTGGTTCCTTTCACTGCCATGTATCTCCCTGGTTAATTTCAAGAGGTGTTTGTCTGCTGTATGTATTTTTCGGGACTCCATCCAATATATTTTGCGGGCTCACAGTCCCCCTGGTTGCAAATGTATTGCTGTACCATATTTGGCTCTTTCTAAGTGAAGTTTTCTTAGTTTTTGTTTTTCTAATTTCTTTATCATAAAACAAATTTGCCAGTTATTCTTGCACACCTGAAGTCATAACCAAGCAGCCATCTTCTACAAAGTAATTCATTTCGCTTATTCATATGGCTATATATGATTTATTCTTTGAAATGATACTCGTTATTATGCCACATATTAGATGTAACCCTAATAGTTTGAAATGTTTTGTCAGATTATCAATTTCTTTCATTTGAACTAGGTTCTTTTAATTTTCCCATCATTACTTTTAATTTTATTCAAAAAAAGTAATATTATTCTTAACTCTCTAGTATAAAATAAGAAATTCAGCGTCCAAAGAATTGGGACAAATGCAAAGAATATCGTCAACATATCTATACCATTTAACATTTTTGGGCAAAATTGAGCTTAACATTTTACTCTCAAAAAACTCCATATATAAATTACTTAGGAGGGGGAATAAACAGTTACCCATAGCAAGACCAAATTTTTGTATATAATAATTATTTTCAAATTGAAAATAAAGTTGAAGAAAATTCTTTAAATAAAGTTGATTTCCTAACAAAATTGAATTCTTTAGTACCGACAATCAAATTCACAATGGAAGAAGAAATAAGTGGTAATTTGCCCTTCTTAGATGTCCTGATCCATAGGTTACCTAATGAGTTACGCTTTAGTGAATATAGAAAACCTACGAATGTACTTACATACGTTCATTTTTATTCATCGCATCCAAAAAATGTTAAAATTTCTGTTTTTAGAAATATGTTTTTGAGAGCTTTAAGAGTTTCCTCTCTTGAATTCCTTAATGAAGAGATTAATAACATTAGGTCAATTGCCATTTCATTAAAATACCCCTCTTCTTATATCGATTTAGCTTTGAAGGGTGCTAAAAAAACTTTCTCTAATACTTCAAAAGAGCCCCTTTTATTATCAAATTCTATAGTTTTGCCATACCACGAATCATTGGACCCCCTTCCAAGATTAGCCAAACAACTTGATTTTAATATAGTGTTTTCTAATCGTAATAACGTGGGTAATATGTTAATAAAAAACTCTCCAAGCGAATTGGAGTCCGCTGGTATTTATAAAATTCCGTGAAAAAATTGCCATAAAATTTATATTGGTCAAACTGGTAAATCATTAAAGACACGTGTAAAACAACACCAATATAACGTAAGTAGACAGGAAAAAAGTAGTGCCTTATTCTTGCATATAAAAAATGAAAATCATCATATTGATTGGACAGGAGCTAAATTTATTACCTATGAAAAATCAATGTTGTTAAGAAATATTATTGAATCGTCTCTAATTAAATTTAATAAATCTAATATTATAAACATTAGTAACGGTCTCTTCAAACTTGATACTTTCGTCACGAGGGCAATAGCCTCTTCAAAGAGGGTTGACAGCTAGCGGATAGTTTTTTACTTTTTCTTACTGTACTCCTTTGTTTCCCCAAACATCCCTTTCTGGACATTAGTCCTTTCCTGTGCTTTCACCCTTTTAAAATACCACTCTTCCCTCCCACTCTTCTCAACTCCTCACCAGATGTTTTCTGCATCTAGTGTTCAGTTGGGTTTTTGACTCTGACGAAGACCGCTTGTTACGGTTGAAAGATCTTAGTCTTGTTTTCCCATTCTTATTGTGGTTTAATCATTGATTGTTGTTTCACGTGTTTATGTGAAATCTTTTTATATATATATATATAAAAGCCAACTCACCGACTGAAATTTTAATTACTACTAATATTAATAACATTAATCTATAATACATGTACAATTGAACTAAAATGGAAGTTTTTACTGATTAAATTTAATAGATAAAATATTATTAACATTAGTAAGGGGCTTTTCAAACTTGATAAGGTCTTGATGAGGCTGGGTTGATAGCTAGCTGATAGTTGTTTTCTTATGCACTCCTTTGTTTAAATATGTGAAATCTTGTTATCATACCTGTATATATGTAGAATTCAGGTTTGCATCAGTAACAGGTGCTGATTCCTTTCTTTTATAATATCCGAATAAAATTAAGCTTGTCCAATAACATTCACAACTTCGCTGGTATTCATAAATCTTCTTTTATATTATTTCAATGTTGTTTATCATCAGATTCACTGCCATATAAATATCATTCCTCAGATTATAACTTGTTTTGGTATGATTTTTTTAAATAATCACAGCCTTCTGGATTGTATTACCACTATCAGACGCCGCTATTATTATGAGAAATATAAACTGACCAGCTGTGTCCTTTATCAGGTTTGCTGATAAGAATATCAGGTCTCTGGCTCTAGATATCAAAGAGTGGCAACAGTGCTAAATACATATAGAACTCATTCTGAGGTAAAATGGATAAACAACAAAAGTCTCCACACAAATGAAGTTTTATTCAACGCGTTTCGAACACTTTGTGTTCATCATCATATAGATGATAGATGATGAAAGAAGATAGATCCAGCATTGAACAACCTCTCATCTCGTATCTACCCTGTACAGCAATTAGTACGCACATCAAATCGTATTACGTACGTAAGTGCTCTGTGGTTTAAAAAAACATTTCAGATGGAAAAAGTAGATCGAAAATCACTAAAGTGAAGAGTTGTTTTCATTGGACCAACCCTTCAGCACCACATCCTTGGTGTCTTCCTGATGATGAACATAAAGTCTTCGAAACGCATTCTTGTTGTTGTTGAACAAAGCTTCATTTGTGTGGAGACCTTTGTTTCTTTATCAATTTTACCTCAGAATGAGTAAATACCACACAATTACGGATTGCACAATTAATGATTTCAAAACAAAATTGTTGTTTTTAAAAATATTAAGTACTGAAATCAGGTTAAAACCATTTAGTGTGAATACAGATGAAAAAATATAAAACCACAAATACGTTGTCTAAGATCAAACCACAATATGAAAAGGGACAACAAGATTAAGAACTTTCAACTGTAACAAGCGGTCTTCATAAGAATCAAAAACCGCTTGTTACGGTTGAAAGATCTTAGTCTTGTTTTCCCATTTGATATTGTAGTTCGATCATTGATTGTTATTTCACGTGTTTATGTGAAATCTTTTCATATGGAATATTCATAAATGATGCTTTTAATACTAACCTTGATCTTTATACTTAATTCCTCCGTGGCTGCCAACTGATCAGAGTCTGTCAAAGACATTAATCGAATCTTGTCGAGTGCATCAGAAGCGTTTGAAATCAACTCTCGCAGGAAAATCTGTAATATAAAGCCTTATTAGGAGAATAGCGTGCATAAACAAAAGTGCATTAAACAAGAAACAAACGTAAAAGGGTCAGTTGAGGCTTAACAGGTGTGAACTATCACTGAATGGTGATCCTAGACCAGGCGTGGGGAACCTGCGGCCTTTTCAACTAAGAAATGTGGTCTTCGCTTCAAAATATTAAGAATTACAATTCTGGTAATAAAGATAAAAATATTCTGGCATCTAAGAAAGAAGACTATTTACCAACCATTACATGAAAAGTATAAGCTTTGAGAAAATCATTTTCCTTAGTTAACAAAGGTGATAAACAAAGGCTACGAGGACACTAGTTGTGAACTATCGCGGAACGGTTACTCCGGTATGCGGTGCTCTGCCGGAGCGGACAAAATATCACAGATAGAGCTTCAGGGATTTTCCCCTATAAGGAAAAGGAAGTTTGGAGACCATCCTCCGGAAGAGCAGAGGGTCCAAAAGCGCTAACTAGTGGGAACCTCCCACAAGTGCACCTGAGGACCTGAAGAAGGAGAAAGGAAGTACTTTCTCCCGAAACATAGGGAGCCTGAATGGACATTATCAATGATGGTTGGTGCAGATTCTGCAAAGAGGAAGAAACTCCGTTGCACCTGCTGATAACTTATAAGGCAACTTTGCTGCAGAGAGGCAGGTGCTTCGGGACACTCAACAAACCATAGAAAAACTTTTACTGCTGGAACCAGCAAAAGTGCTGAACTTCTTGGGGGCGTTGAAGCTAACTGCTGGGGTGCTTTAGTACAGAAGAGGGGAAGTACAATAGTTTTTTTTTCAAGACGCAGTGCTTTAGTCACCCTCAAATAATAAAAATAAAAAAAAAATCGCGGAATGGTGATCCTAGACCAAGCGTGGGGAACCTGTGGCCTTCTATAGTTTTTGGAGAAAAATGTTTCAAAATATAAAGAATTACAATTATCATTGTAGGGTAAAAGGTTAATAAAATAGTATCCACATATAAATTTTTTTAATAGTATAAAGAAAGCGTTTCAAACACGTAGTATTCTTCCTCAGGGAGGAAATGATCAAACCACAAATGAAATGAGAAAACAAGACTAAGATCTTTCAACCGTAACAAGCGGTTGTCGTCAGAGTCAAACATCCAACTGAAACACTAGATGCACGACACATTTGGTGAGGGGTTGAGAAGAGTGGGAGGGAAGAGTGATATCTTAAAAGGTTGAAAGCGCAGGAAAGGACAAACGTCCAGAAAGGGATGTTAGGGGAAACAAAGGAGTACAGTAAGAAAAGAGTAAAAAACTATCCGCTAGCTGTCAACCCTCTTAGAAGGTTGGGTTTTTGACTCTGACGAAGACCGCTTGTTACGGTTGAAAGATCATAGTCTTGTTTTCCCATTTCATATTGTAGTTTGATCATTGATAGAGAAGGAAATAGAAGAAGATAAAAAAGAATAGCTACCTTTAGAGATTCTTCTTGGATAAACACCTGGTGTACATACTGGACTCCAAGAGTAAATATTTTCTATTTTCTCAGGTACAATGTGTATTCCCTTTGAGACAACTTGAAGATGTCCATGCTCTGTCTATTACTTTCAAAGTGCCGTTCTGAAAACAAACGAATGACATCAGGCGCCAAACTTTCATGAATCTTATTACAAATATTAGTAATTAGAATATATGACTGTCTATAACAACGATAAAGCTACTATCAACAATACTAGTAATTGTCATGGATTGATCATTGATTTTTATTTCACGTGTTCATGTGAAATCTTTATATATATATATATAATACTAGCAAATGTACCCGTCTTTGACGGAATCAAAAATTCTATTATACTTGGTATTCCAACATATCAATTATAGTATTATACTAATACTATACTTAGAAATTATAGAATAGTAGAAAACACCATTATTAGTACAGTGTTAAACAAATGCCTCTGTATACACTACATTAGCTGTCTGTCCTTCAGGTTCATGGAAGAACAATCAGTTGAAACCTCTGACTATTGAGCAAGTAAACTACAGTTGACCATGTGAGAAAAACTTGGTTTCGCTAACTTGAATTCCTGCGTTAGATAAAGTCTCCCTTTGCGACTTAGTTAACGTCATTGCGAAATAGACTCTGAGGGGACCTTGCAATCATTTGAATGGAAACAGACTGTTTAGTCTGTTTCTGGAAACAGACAGAGATCAAACATTTAATAACATAACGTCAATTTTATGTATGATTTGTATTAATTTTGACAAAATTGATAAAAAGTTAACTGATAAATATAAAATGAAATTAATATGTAAGTCAATGGAATAAAATTAAGATTTTAACTGAAAAATATTGGATATTATTGAATAATTTTGATAGGTATTTGAAAGAAATTATTTACTAGTTGTTTCTTTTAAGATATTAGATATAATTATGTTGATTGAAACAAATTAAATAATATTTTGAATATGTGTATAGTTTATTCACATTATAGTTCTATATTACTCGAAGGTAATGTAAGGAAAATAAAATTATACAAAATGTCTACTAACCTCAAAGATGTATATATGAGTATATTCTTCTTTTTTCTTATTTTTAAGTCTCATGCATTTATAAGAACTCGCAATAAAGTTAAAACATAACCAAAACTAAATAATTTCATTGGCACTATTACTTTTTATGTTGTAGAAATATTAACTTCATACTAAATGTGAAAAAAAAAAGACAAAACCGACGCCGTTAAGGTAGAAACAGAAAGTCATGAACGCTTGAAGGAAGCCATGATGGATTTAAAGAAATAAATGAAGACCAATGATTGGTGGAACTGAATGTATATTTATTTGTTGTTGAATTTATTTATATTTAATTGTTTTCTTATCAAATACTTCGGAGAATTCTGTTATAAATAGTTAAAAAACGAATTAAAAAACATTATTTTTTTGGTTTAATTTTTATGTATTGCATTTATATTTCCTTGACTTTCCTCCTTCTCTAAGATGTCAACACTTATGGAGCACTTCTGAAAAGAAGACTTCAATCCTATCTTCCTTCTGAGTGGCTCACCTCTAATAATTTCAAATGCTTCTTTTATAATGACCGTCTATTAATGATTCTAATTGAATTATATTTTTTACTTTACTATAAGTAAAGTATAGTGATCGTGAAAAAATTCGATCTCGAGATTTTGAAGGAATTACATGTTTTGAGGTCCCAGAAGTCGTTTTATGAAGTTTTTACGATGATGTCTGTGTGTGTGTGGGTGGGTGTGTGTGTGGGTGGGTGGGTGGGTGGGTGGGTGCGTGGGTGGGTGCGTGTGTTAGCATTGCTTGTTACCACGCTACGGTCCAGAATCTTTGATGGATCAAGTTGATATTTTACACAAAAATGGGCCCCATTTAGACGAAGATCCCTATTGTTTGGGAAGAATTATGCATGATGGGAAAGTCACTTTTTTTGCCAAAAACCGTTTTTTTTAAAACATTTTTTTCTCCTAAACTACTAACCCTAGAGTTTTGAGATTTTGACATTATCTTTGAGGTTACAAATGGAACAAACGAAAAATATATTCAGAATTTTAAAACAACAGGAAATATTTTTTTTTCAATAAAATGTACAAATTTTGACTTATAAATCAATCTCAAACCTTGTGAGAGCGATACAAGCCATACTGTTTGACGGACAAGAATGAAACTATGCCTGCAAATAGAACATTATATGGCAAATGAGTTGAGACATTTTTTTTTGAAATTACTTTCGCTAAAGGGGCGTTACAGTACGATTTGTGTTTTCAGAAAATGATTTTTTGACGCTAAACGGCTCGTTAAAAAATAATGAAAATTTGACCGAAAATGGAACAAAAAATTAGCAATTCACAAAAAAAAATTCATGAAGTTTCAATTACGGGAAAGAGCAATAACGATATAAAAACTGTTTGTTTATTCTAGACTAAGAGATCACCTGCTATACTTGTCGAATTTTTTGTATTTTTTTACATTGTTTACATTGACTTAGAAATTTTTTGAGCGAATGCACTGAGATAAAATTGATGTTTCTAATGGAAAAATGAAAATATATTATTTACTTATAAGAGATGTAAGAGGAATAATATTGTGCAGGTAAATGATAACACTCATTAAAAAAAAAATCGTATATATGTTATTTGACAAAGGGGAAGGAAAATGATCTTATTAAATACTAAGAAGCCATAAAATTCCCAGTATAATAATTCTGTTAAAAACCAAAAATGTAAAAGATAATTCAAAATTGAAATCTTTCGTTTAGAGATTAATAACTGTAATTATCGTACATCTTTAATTAACAAATCACCTTAAAACAACATTTTCTTCGCTGTTTAAGAAGTTTTTCAGAGAAAAAAAGAGTATTTTACTGTTTCAAATTTGAAAATTTTACATTAATATTCAATGTAGAAGGATGTCAAGTAAACGATGTAAGAAATCTACTGGCTATTTGAACAATAGCCATGTTCTCTTGTAGGATACTATTTCGTTTCAAGAAATGTTCACTTTGGTTTTTCAAAAATGTTATTACTGCTGTAGTTATACTAATGAAATTATTTGCAAATAATAAATTATTTGTGATGTACAAAAATAAGCTTATAAATTGATATGTCCTTCAATCACTATCTGTACTACCTCAGGAATCACAGGCTAATAATTATATCCCATTTAGATGTTTACGTTATGCTTAAATGAGACGTTATGTTTTATATACTCAAGAAATTTGACATTAAGTTACTTATAGTAAAGTAGAGTGTAGGCCACTCCAGATTTTTTTATTATTGTTTGTTTTTCTTTATTAACAATAAATATCTTTTCTGGGATATCTGGTAAATTTCACGTGTTGTGTTAACGCAGTCAATTTATTTTCTTGCCATGAAGTTTTCTTTGTGTTTCTCTACATATTCATTTATTAATTGTTTTTCTAAGTCTGTATTTAATGGTAGCATAGTATCTATGTGTTCGGAGATAATCTAAAATAGTGTTAATTTTGTTGTAGAATGTATAGAGTTATTGTACACTAATAATGAATAGTGCATCCGCGTTTTTGTTTTGACAAACATATTTCATGATCATATTCCTCTAATTTTGAGTTCGGTTCTTTTAAGTTGAATAACCATGGTAAAAATGTGTGATATGTTTGTATTTTAAATTTTCTACCGTAAAAATAGTCTGAAGTATTTCATAGCCCAAATTATCCCTAAGAGTTCTTGCTCTTTAGTCGCTTGATTTGTTTCTGAATCATTTAATGTTCTACCTGCATAAGCTATTGCAAATCTGCATCATCTTTTACTTGGTTTATTAATGCTGCTAATGCAAAGGTTATGAATTAAAAGGTTTAGAACAATCAGGGTATTGCAGTATAGGTTCATTTGTAAGTTAATCTTTATACATTTTAACTATTCCTCATCATTAATGTAAATTTTTACTTTTCTCTTCAAGTAGTTAGTCATTGGCTTAAATAATGATACTAAGTCTTTTATAAATTTCCTGTAATAGGAAAGTAGCCAAAGGAAACCTTTTATTTCCTTTTGAGTTTTGGGAAGAGGATGATTTCCACATAACGGTTAAAATAACCTTATCACGGTTAGGTTTTCTACCTTCTGGGATATCTACATGACCTATATATAATAGACTCTTTTCTCAGAAGTTCCGTTTTATCTAACTGGACTTTGACAGTCTTAATCTGTCGAAAGCCTGTTTCAACCTTGTTATATTTCAATATTCAATAACCTTGTTATTAAATACAATTATATCGTTCAAATAAACTGTCCTTTAAGAGGACATAATAGTCTAAAACGGATATAGGTTTTATTTTTCTTAAACTTTTGGCATCTTTACTTGTATTCCAATTAAACAGTACGTTTCAAGCTTTTCAACATATACTATTCCTTCTGAAATTTCAATTGCGTTAATTTCAATATTCAGTATATAGCCTTTGCTTTCTTTTAGAATTTTAACTTTTAGTTTAATTAAGTACTTGTTCTGTATCCGGAAGTATAAGAATTGTGTTTTGTCTGTATTATTTGCTCTAATTGAATGTTGCTGTTAGTATTGTCTTTTCTGTTCCTAAATATTATGTGAATCTCTGTTTAGATGTAATCAATTTGTTGTTAAATAAATCTATTTTATCTTTTACTATTTTTTAATTATCTAGATCAATTAGTCTATGAAAGAATGAGTGGAATTTAAATAGATGATATTTGAGATTTAACTTTTACGTTTAGAAAATTTTTGAACTGTTAAGGGAATACTACATTTTTTAATAGAATTTCCAAGAAGAGATGTGATTTTACAGGAGAATGATTCGATTAATCAGAAAAGTGTTTCTTCCCAATTATGGGGTTGATAAATGATTTTGGACTCCCGGTATCAATTAATATTTTTATGTCTCTAAAGAGTAAGATGAAATAAGTCGATATGGTAAAGTTGTTTAAGTTCATTATTTGAGATGATTTGATGTGGAAGAGTTAAAAAACAAAGTTATTTTCGTGTTGTTTGGTTTCTATAGGTTTTTGTTTTTTGGGGTGTTTAAAATTAGTTTGTCAGTTTTCTAGAGTATACATGTGGCTTTTGGGTTTGAATTTATTTAGCAGTGTGGTTTGAGTGGAAACAGACATTGGTGTTGGTTTATAAGTGTTCGTTGAAGTTTGTATGTCAAACTGTTGTATGTTTTTTGTCAGAGTCAAAAACCCATCTGAAACGCTTGTTACGGTTGAAAGATCTTAGTCTTGTTTTCCCATTTCATATTGTGGTTTGATCATTGATTGTTGTTTCACATGTTTATGTGAAATCTTGTATATATATAGGTAATTCACTATAAATATCAACATCTACAGTGCATCTAACGATAGATAGTGCACAATTCTAATAATATACTATATCTAACTATATTATATGTAATTCACTAAAACTAATAATTTACTTCATAAATACTACATATATAGTACTTATATAGTATATATAAACCGTATGGGCCAACGAAAACCCCAAAAAGTCAGCCATAGTCGAAGAAACTTTTTAACCCTTGGCGCTGACGCAAAGAACTCATCATCCCATTCTGTCATTAGTTCCTACCATGAGGGAATAACTGTATTAACTCAGATTTGCAGTAAGTTCAGATTTGAATTTATTATCAAACTCACAGATAATTAAATTGATCGAATGATTCTAATATAGAATCTTTTTTTTTTTGATGTTGATGAAATCTTCGACGAAAGGAGGTTGCTAAAATTGGGATAAAAGGTAGAGTGTTAACATTCTCCAGAGTGACGAAAAAAATTAAAAAAGAAAGCACTAATTTGCTTACATATTTATTTGAAAAACAGGATAGTTTAAAATAAAGATATCCATTGCTCAATCAACTTCGATTGGCGTGATTATTTCCAAAAGTTTAAAATTTTATTTATTAAGTATTCATTGTGAAAACTATTACGTTTAAATTTTATTATTAATCTGTTTAATATTATGAATAAGGTCAATATTTTGTTATGGAAAGTGTTGAATTAATGTGAAAATTAGTTCAGTTGTAGTGGCAACCCTGGATGTATTTACGGAAGGTTTGTTTACGATATGTTGTGAATAAGGTTTCTTTGGTAGTTTTTTCTTAAGTATTTACTGTTTAGTTAATATGAGTTCAAATAACGTTTCATCTGTTGACACAAGAGCAGAATTAGCTGAACTCGTTAAAAGAAAAGCTGAAATAGCGGTATATATCTTTCTTCTGAGGAACCTTAATTGCAATTTGTAAGAAAATTATATTATGAACTGTTTCAGGAGACTTTAGCCAATCTTGAAAGACAGATATACGCTTTTGAGGGGAGTTACTTAGAAGATACACAATTATACGGAAATATCATTAGAGGTTGGGATAGATATTTAAGTAGTAACAAATTAACCAATAGCAAAGCAGACAAAAGAAACCTGAAATTTAAAGAAGCTGAAAGATTATTTTCTAAGTCATCGATAACCAGTATGGCTGTAAGTTTTCATAATATTTTACTTAGTTGAGTTACTACTAAAAGGATTTTCTTTTTGAATGATTATTTGGGTATCTATAAATGTAAACAATATTGTGTGTACACTTAGAATTGTATTTCATAATATACCAGTTTTGTTTTAAAGGTGCTATGTAAACATCAAATAAAATACTACTTTCATTTAGCTTCTTTAGGTAACTTTAGTTGTAACTTTAGCTTAAGTGGTAATTATCAATGGTTTCCAGGCTTAGGGTTCTAAACTTTTTTTTCACTATCGTTCTGAACTTTGCTTATATTAGAAATAACTGTGCAGAGTCTATGTTGTATTACCAGTTAAAAGTATAATTCTGTTACCTTAGTTCTAAAGATCCCTGCCTCAATATAACGAAACATAGTTTAAAACAGCCTTTGTCTTACATCGTACGTTGATTTTTTGGATTCTAATCAGTTCAGGATATTATTCTTCAAGATTAACTTCTAATCATATTCTTTATTTGTTTATAGTATTTTTAAACTTAAAAGATGTTTTAATGACATTCAGTATGTAATAAGTGGGAATTGTTAATAGATATTAATGATTGTTTCTTTCATGGAACAGAGGGAGTTTACGAGCCCCAGAGTTGACAAATCAACAATGGCCAAAATGTTTATAAAACTAATTTTTTTTTAATAATTTCAAAATGTAAACATGGATGGATTTTGTTGTAATTGATAGTTGCAGGTAAATAATGTCTATTTATTTGACTCAAAGAAGTGTTTCGTCTTCTCCCAAACCAGGAATATAGCAAGAACTAATTAAACTTATATTGATTCAATAAAGTTATATTGAAAGAAACATTACTGCAATATAAGTATGAGTTGCCATTTAAGAAAAAGAAATGACTCCAAAATCCCTACTGGAGACTAGGGAAACCCTTATAACCTCTGTGTAAAGGTCCGTCTCTGTAAACGCTGGGACTCGTAAAGTACACTCTAGCCGAATTTTGAACAGTAATTTGTGTAAATTCTTTATAAAAAAAAAACTAGTATAGTGATTCTTAAAGCTACTTCTGTATTCACTTCTTCTGTTTTGCTTTCCTTTCACTAATCTTCTGTCTTTGTAGGCTGTCAGTGGTCTCGTAGATTGCCAGGATAAAGGTTTGTTGTCAGATTAAGCTATATATTGAAATCAATGTTATTTGTTTCTGTCTTCAGTTAAAGTTTATTCTACAGGGATATTATTTACATATTCTGTTCTTATTTTTGTTTAATAAAGAATGATTTACATTTTTCCTTTTTCTTAACTTTTTCTACATTTCATTCTTCTTGCATGCTATGTTAAAAGGGAGTTTATTTATCTCGACCGTGATTATATTTACTAAAAGAACAAAAAATTGAAATAAATATTTCAGAAATCACTTTGAATTATATAAAAGTGTACAACAATTAATAGATAACACAAACATTTCTATAAGCCAAACTTAAATGAATAAAAATAAATATTATAAAAAACTAACTAGTTTTTGACATTTGTTTAATAATTTCACTCTTATTATAAATTCAAATTTTTTTTTGTTTCAAAAATGAAACAATGGATTACTTGTATTAATCATCATTTATTTCTATAGTAATGTTTATTCTAAAAAGAGCTGCAGAGATAAAATCTTAATTATAATTTAACTAGGCCAATTTTTAAATAACTGGGTAGTTCTAATTGAGTGAATTTTAACGTGGATACTGCTTTAACATTTAATGGTATAAAATTCTTTTTGATATTTTTACTATCCATCTATATACTCATAATTATTGTCTAATACATTCAATTTTGTTCGATTTCAATTAAAACGACTTCCCCTAATTTTTTCAATGTTGATATTATCTTATTATAAACTTGGGATTATTTCTCCAATTGGTTTAAAAAAAAAAATGGTGTCCTTATCGGTTAACGGGAAGCTTTAACAAATGAAATAGCAAAATATAAATGAATATGTAACAAAAACAGGAATATTTTGTATATCCTTTTTTCTAGTATATAAATTCTAGTAGGGTTATTTTATATAACAAAGTTATTTTCATTTTGTATTGATTTAATAACCTTTTTTAAATTGTTTGTCTCTCGTTAAACGATAAGTACCAAAAATAGAATAACTATGTTATAGGGAAAAATGTAAAATACTTGTGGGTGACTCAAACAAAATAATTTATACTCACCTTATAACTCTGCTTAAAACTCTCAAATTTAGATACGAAAAGGTCATTTAAACGTATTGTAAATATTGATTTATACCAGAAATCTTATGGATTAATTATATTTCATAATAATTATATGATATATGATGATTCATTTTGAAGTTGTTTTCAAAAAATGGACTTAATCTGTAAAAATAAATGGCTTTACAACACTGCGAAGTAAAGAAATCAAGTTTAGTATAATTAGTTTTGTCTAAATAAACTTGCATCACTGTTGAGTTTGATGACTGGCATATAGTTATTCCAGTTGTCGCTCTTGTTTCAGATATTATGAATATATCTGTTTTATAGAAACGGTTCTTTATACCATGAGACTTTGCAAAAATAGTAAATCATATGACAAAACATAAATATATTTTAACAAATTGAAATTGTGAATAGGAACTCAAGCAGTCACATAAAAACTACACTTCAACTGAACATTAATTTATACTTTGCTAAAGGGGTTTCGTCTACCAAAAATTGTAAACCTTATTTCCGCTTCTTGATTGATGTAACTTAAAAATAAAAAAAAATATGTATTGCTTAGTAGTTTATTTGTAGTTGTTTGAAAGTAGTTTAGTTTTCCTGAATATAGAATGGCTGATGATTTAATTTGTGCTTTTAGTTGTAAAAACTTTAGGGAATTTAATCAATCAGTGTTATCTGTACTGCGTTTATTTTATTTTAAGTCAATTAATAATTGAAATGTGTATTCGTCATTGTACCTTTTAAGTGTGATTCATAAAACGAAAAATTTAACAGAAACCTATCCTTTTGAATGAATTTTATCCTCTTAAGGTTTAATTGTATGAAAAAATTAAACAAAAAAGTTACTGTTCTGTTTTTTATTGTGCGTAAATTTGTTTTGTTTATTTTCTTTTATAATATTATGGCGCCAGGGTAGCCCAGTGGCGAAGTTCTGGCCTCTGAATTGATAGATCCGAGGTTCAATACCCACTCTGGTCCTTGATTTATTCACGCGGTTCCTCGGAGAGTATGTTAAACCGTCAGTCCTCCAAGCCTTTACTATGTCATGTACTCGTTAAAGATCTCTACTCTAAATAAACTGGAGTTAGGCAACATTTAGAACTCCCTATGTAGAATCAATCTTCATTGTGTGCTATCCAAAAGGGCCATTGTTCTGCCTACATGTGGTCTTGTCGCATTGCCATTATAGTATTAGAAATTTTCAAATATGAAATGTAGCTTTAATGCTTACCATTGATTTGGTTACCGTTTTAAATTTAATAAGAGCACTCAAAGACGCTCTTTTGTATTGCCCACGAGACCCAAAGTTAGTAAATTTCAGCTCATTATCCATTGTTTAAACTTAAGTATATTTCAGTAATATATATAAGAAGTCTAAACCACAAGAAAAAAGAAAAACAAAAGAAATAAATGCTCTGAGGTCTTTCACTTTATGTCATCAGAGAGGAAAAGGAAGTAAGAAAAAAAAAGTCCTTTTTTGGTTCGGACTTGATTAATTGCATCACGTGTTTATTTTTGATTTTTCTGCATATATATATAAATTGATATAAGTATCGACCATGGAATAGAAAACAAAACTAAAGTTTATCGGGACTCGGTCAGTTCTTCAGGTTCAAATTAAACTCTGATTGCCAACGTTTAAATAAAGACCGGAACGTTAGCAATGAGAGTTTAATTTGAACCTGAAGAACTGACCGAGTCCCGATAAACTTTAGTTTTATATATATATATATATATATATTTTAAAAATATATATCAATACATATCAATTTTTCAAAAATTGACCGAATCCCGATTAGAGAACACATCTATTCTATCAAACGGTCGATATATTATTGAATCTGCTATATATATATGTATATGAATTAAAAAATTTTAGAAACACGAATGAAAAACAGAAATCAGGACTGGCATTCAATATTTCGACCCTTTTAACGGTCGTCCTCAGGAGAGGAAGTGGAGTGGCTAGAAGACGAAAGTCAACTCATATATATGTACATATGATCAATCCATAATATGAAATGTTGAGATTCTGGAACATTTTCATCATAGACTTGATGTGATGGTTTCAAATTACTTTCGAAAAACTCAAATGTTATATGTAATATTGAATAGCTACTTTACAATCACAATACATTGTAAGCTAATATTTGAGCTCATTGATTTAAAATAGAATGATTTAAAATAATGTTTAATATGTCATATAAATGTATTAATACATTAATGATATATTGGTCCGTTACTTCTCAGGTGTTTAGCACCAACGTAAACTTAAAACAATCCTTTGATGAGGTTTACCTGATATCTTTTACTTTTAGTTTTCATGAAATACTTTATGTATTCTAAATAAACACATAATAATTATCAAAAATAACGAATATTTAGGTAATTCTTTTTTTATGATGAAAATAATATACTATATAAGTCAAGTTTATTAACATTTCTTCTAAGATCAAGAAAAACCTGCATTGAATTCATCTTGAATTTAATTGATCTTCAAGATTCTGAAAACTTCTTTCAAGACTAAGACTTTTTTCTTACTCTTTCCTCCTTCCTAAAGGAAAGTATATTTACTCTCATTTAAATATTCTAATTATGATTTTCAATAACATGTTAACTCTTTCATAATGTCTTGAATATAACAGTTAACATTCTTTTATCGTTTTATTAATATTTCCATAATGGGAAAAGTATTTTTTTTTTTTAGATTAATTTATGAGGTTGACAATATGTTGTTTTTATTACTTGTGCAATTTGTTATAGTGCAGTATTTACTTATATTGTGGGATTTCAAGAATTACGTCTCCATAAAAAACAGTTTAATATGAAACTAACAACGCGTTTCGAACACTTAGTGTTCTTCTTCAGGTTAACATCTAAAACATATATATATATATATATATCTGTATAGCTTTAACTACACTATATTGAGTAGCTATATTCTGTATAGCTATATACAGATAGCTTTAAGAGTATCAAAGTGAATGATTTAAAATTGAATACAATATATGATTGTTAAATTGCACTATTGTGGTATTTAACGAGAGAATTAGTACGAAAAATGAGTTAATTAATCCTAAACAATTATAAAACATGACAACCAATACTGAAACATGAGTCTATTCAGGTTCAGCATTAATTAAGTCATTTTTCATACAAATACCATAGTTAAAAAACACAACAGTGCATTTCAACATTCATATATTACATTCAATTTTAAATAATTCACAGTGATATTCTTAAAGCTCACAGATATGGTTTTTTTTTTTTTTAGATAACCTGAAGAAGAACACTAAGTGTTCGAAACGCGTTGTTAGTTTCATATTAAAATTTTGTTTTGTGGAGATGAAATTCTTGAAATCCATCAAAGTTAATATCTTGTTTAATGTTCCACTGAAAAATCTAATAAAGAAACCACACAGTCTATTCACACAATATTTTGTAAGAAATATAAGAATATAAAACAAAAGCAAAGTCCATATCTTAACTCTAGAAACGATTGTAACCTAGTTACTTCGTTACCTTATGGTTAACGGAAACTTTGTAATTGTGTATGTGTAGGTAAAATAAATAAAGAATTTTGAAATAAATTAATTGATTTGCAGACAGGTCAGTTTTCCAGGTAAGAATTTAGAGAATAAGAAAGTTCGTAAGATTACATATATACTCTTTTTTTTATAAGATAGATTTTTAAAGTATTAATTGAAACCTAAACGCTGATTGTTTACAATTATTTTATGATATATTGGAACTCCGAAAAGAGAATCAATGTATTGATTCAGTCGAAAAATCTAAGTGTCACTTTGAAATATCACTCTGTGGGGTCACTATACAATTGAAGTGTTAGATAAGATATGTTGATGCATACATATAGTTGTATATATACAATTAATATTTGTACAAAATCATAAAAGGTACGAACTAGTTTAGAAATTCTAAAGTGAACATGTGTTCCACTTGCAATCGTTCTTTAGAACTTTTCTTCTAAAAGTCATACAAGAGAATAAATTTAATCATAAGATTGTGAAGCTACAAGGATGACTGGTTCAAAACTGATTGTAAGAAATGATAATAACCTCAAGCATGCTGACTCGACAGCTTTATAGCTAGTGACATACAGCTTTGATTTGTTGCACGATTTTCTTTGCATGTTGGTTTTTCTAATACTATAGGTTATACTTAAAATATATATATATGCAGCAGCTTCTGCATTTTCCAATTTCTTGTTGACACTCTCTAGTTTTCGTATCACTTTGCGGTGAGACTCTGGTAGCTTCCAAAGAAGGTTAGAAGCTGCTGCTTATTTTAATAACATATGCTTAAGGGAAGACCTGCTGCCATTGTACACAAATATATATATATATATTCTTAAGGAGATTTTCAAGAACAGTTTTTAGGCAGAAAAACATCAGTCTCACCATTACACATCACTGAATTTAATGAAAATCTCATTCTTGTCAATATATAATTAATAAAAATATATATTTATTCAAACAAAGACCGGTATGCAGGATGTCTAGAATTTTTCTTGAAAAAGGTTATAGATAAAAAACAGAACGTTGGCATTTGAGAGTTTGATTTGAACCTAGAATACTGACCGAAACCCTATTAATATTTACTGTATATATATATATATATATATATATATATATATATATATATATATATTATTATCATCAAGAAAACGATCCACAAAGGTTTCAACGTAAACTATACGTACACAATAAATAGAGAAACACACTTACAGTCCCTAATTTTGAGTTTAACCGTGATCAGGAGAGAAGAGATAGGGACACCAAGCGCACTTGCGAAGCAAGTCTCCAACCGTCGCTTCGAAAGTGCGCTTGGTGTCATATCTCTTCTCCAGATGACGGTTAAACCGAAAAGTATAAAATGTAAGTGTATTTTTCTATTTACTGTGTACCTATAGTTTTTTTGAAACGTATATATATATATATATATATATAGTACTATAAACATTTATATACATGAAAACAGTCAACATATCAACACTACACACTTCTTACTAAGTAATTTTATCGACAGTGTTACAAAATTAATAGTTCTAGTGAGATATTATGTAGAGAAGAACTTATTTTTGCTCACATAGTTTCATTCTTTAGTTACGTAATGTTTCAATCTTAGTTTTATAAATAATAGAATCGAATATATTTTAGTTCATCTTGAATGTTTAAAATTACAAGCAACATTTTAATTTTAATTTAAAATTTTAATTAAATTTAATTTAATTTATATTTGAAGCAATATCTGTACCATTTAATTCACTTAGAAATCACAGATATTTGTATTGAATTGTCATTTTGGTAAAAAAAGACTTTTCAAACGATTTTTTAAAGAAAATATGAAATTTCAAATGCACTCAATAAAAACTACAAAAAATTTAAAAATTATTTATTCAACTAAAATTGCTTAGGACTCAGTTCATATTAATTTCTGAATGCCGAAGTTTCGATTTAAAATCTGGATTACTTTTTTTCCTGTTCCACAGACTGCATATATATTTAAAATTATTCGTATAATAAAAGAAATCACTCAAATTATATTAACTATATAGGATTTAGACAAAAGCAATAAAATGACGCCTTATACATATGTATAATATTCAATGATCAAACCACAATATGATAATGGGAAACAAGACTAAGATCTTTCAACCGTATAAAGGGGTCTTCACCAGAGTCAAAAACCCAGCTGAAACACTAGATGCAGAAAACTTCTGGTGAGGAGTTGAGAAGAGTGAGAGAGTAGAGTGGTATTTTAAAAGGGTGAAAGCGCAGGAAAGGACTAATGTCCAGAAAGGGATGTTTGGGGAAACAAAGGAGTACAGTAAGAAAGAGTAAAAAACCATCCACTAGCTGTCAACCCTTTTAAAAGAGGCTATTGCCTTCGTAACGTAGTCTTGTTTTCCCATTTTCATATTGTGATTTGATCATTGATTGTTATTTCACGTGTTTATATGAAATCTTTTTATATCTTTAATATATGTACCTCCAGATACATATCTGCATACACAAAACAAGACTAGATACAGTAGAACCTCGCAGTATGAGTTTAATTCGTTCCCAGACGAGCTCATTTTGCGATTTATTCGTATTACGAAACAATTTTTCACATTGAAATTAATATGACAATAAATAATACATTCCATTCCTAAAATGCCTGTTTTTAATATTTTTTGAACAGAAAAGGTGCACTTAGAAAAAATAAACAATACTGTACATGTAATATGAATAATAATAATGCATGCTAGCAATAATCATGTTTTACTAATCTAATGACGAAAACAGGAGACCATTTAGTTGTAAGGAAGATGTTCTGTCGTACGAGACAAAAAATTCTTACGAATGGCTGGCTACTCGTAAAGTAAATTGCTCGTACAATGAGGCACTCGTGCTACGAGGTTCTACTGTACTACTTCAATAAGAAACGCCCAATACTCATTCACGAATAAATGATAGTGTTTTAGCAAAAATCGATCTAACTTACTGATATTTTTTGTACTATTATTGATATCTATTTTTTAATCTTTTGTACATTACATAAGTATGTAACTTATAAGTTACATTAAATATGTACCACATATTTAATATTTATAAAACTAGGATGTTACATATTTGAAGATTTATAAAACTCAAATCTGTCTTAAGTAACATATGACGTGATTATTTACGTTCTATATTCTTTTTAAAAAACAATCCTTTTTATGTATTAGATGCTACATATTTAATATAATACATAATTTATACATTAATATATAATTTGTAAAACTATGATGTTACATATTTGAAGATTTATAAAATTCAATTCTCCTTATACTTATAGAATTTTGTTCTTAACATGAAGTGATTTCTCGTGCTTTATTCTTTTTGAAAAACAATCCTTGTTTTTATGTATTTCAGTTTATTTATTGTCTTGAAAGTATGCTGTAATTAAAGAGAAAGAATAGTGACTGCGTTCTTTTTATGTTTTAACTTAAAAATATAAATCTCGTCTTGGCAAAATTAATGATTGATTGATGTTTTTCCCTCTGAGTCAAATATTACTACAGCAAAGTCAAAAGGTGTTCAGTCAGTATGGCGGCGGTATTGGAATGAATGAGCAGATATGTATGATGATTGATTTTACAGATTTGAACAGTGAAACGGAATCACAGACAGGCAACAGCGGAAGCGAAGACAACGTCACTGTACGAGAAAGCGGTAAAAGTCAACTAGCTCCCTCCCACAACGGCTCCGGTTACTCATCTCTCAACGGCTCTTTAGACAGACCTCTGTCTCCTTCCAGTAAAGAGTTTAAAATCAACCGCGGTATTTCTAGCTTTAAAAAATCATCTTCTACAATAAAAAAAGTCAAACATCGGTGAAAAACTAAATAAACTCGATTAAGAAATCTTACAATCATATTTAAATAGATAAAAAAAAAAAAAAAGAAAAGCAAAATTCTTCCATAAAAATGTACAAATACAGCATAATAGTTTTTAATTCATAAAATCCTGTACTTCTATAATTTAAAATATTACTGTTCCAAAAGATCTGGAAAAAATACAACTGTTATTTATTTTAAAGTAAATGAAATAAAAATATCAAAAGCAGTTATATACAAACCCCTTTACCTTCAATAAAATCGTGTTTTTTTTTAAAAAGCTCAACATGAGTCAGGCATTTCTATTTTTTTCAACATAATGTTCCAATAAATAAATGTTATGTCTTTTTTATATGACGAACCATAATTGTTGTGAATCGTTTTTAATATTTCATTGTACAAATTTATTTATTCCAATAAATGTTCTAGTTTCATAATTGTTTTTGATTACACGCAATTTATTTTACCTCCCTTAACATCCAGTCCCATTGTTTGTTCCCTTAATATAAATAATTTTAAACAATAATAAATCAACTGTTATATATTTCATAATTTTAGATAAAACCTTCTTACATCGTAACAGTTATTTTAAATATATCTGTTAGCTGACAGGCATTAAACTCGCAAATCACCATAAAGAGTGGATGAAAGTAACAATGACTTGTATTTTTATGATTGGTAGAAAAAACTGCTTATTATTTCCATTTTTTTTATTTTGTAAGAAATTAATTACATTTGAACTCACTAACATTAAAATCACAGTATTGGTAAAAATAATTGTTGGGAACATACTAAGGTAATAGGAATTAAAACATCTATTATTACACTTCTTTATGATAAATAAAACTTTCAAACATTTCGTTAATGGTTCTTAGATAACTATAGACTTGTTTATTGTTTTAGCACTAGTTGCATCAAAAATTAAAAACTCATGAACAGTATGATACTGCAACGTAAAACGTATTAAGACGTAATAACGCAAAATATTAAAAGTAACTTTTAAGGTATGCCTAAAATTTTAACTTTAAGTCCACAGAAGGGGGTTCTTGAGGATTTTGGTCATAAAAATACAACTCCTGATTATATGCCGACGTTTCGCCAAAAGTTGTTTGGCATTTTCAAGGCTAAAAAACAATTTATTAACGACATAAGTAGAGCAAGACAACTACATCCACGGAATACCAACCAACAGAAAACAAACCATACAAACAAAAAATTCAGTAACAATAGAACCACAAAAGGATCATAAAATACCCAGTGTTTTAACAAACATTTGTTGTTTAAACCTAATTACTTATTATTAATAAGTGGATGTATTTGTCTTGCTTTACTTATGTCGTTAATAAATTTTTTTTAGCAAACAACTTTGGTGAAACGTCCGGCATATAATCAGGAGTTGAATTTTTATAACCAAAATCCTCAAGAACCCCTTCTGTGAACTTGAAAAATCAGTGGTCGAGAAGCAAAAAAATTTTTATAAATCAATAAAATTTTAACATTTATTATAATTCTTGAAAAACAATAGTTGTACTTTATTAATATGAATACTATCACATTGTGTTTGCAATTACAAACGATTACAGATTTTTAACGAATATGTATGATTTGTCTGAAATTAAACCTGTAAGCTAAAATTTGCATCGCATAGGGAAATAAGAAAAAAATAATATACAGTAAACGAGTACCAAACATTAAATGATAAGACATAGAAACACTGCCAGGAGGTTACGTGACTTAACAAACTGTCATATGAAACCAATGAATTGAAAGAATCAAAACGTACTTCTGATTAATATTATTTAAAACTAAACGACATTACTATCCATAAAAAAAAACTCAAACAATAAGAATTATTTAAAACAAATTCATATTCGTCTATTAAAAGTCCATTATTATGGATCTTCAATAATTACTTAATTATTAATTATTACTCCAGTCATTAATTAATTGTAGATTAAAGATACTTTTAATAGCAGTAAAATAAAATTCTATTTGGATTTTTCCTCAAAATATTTGATACAAGTATTCTTAAACAAAGGTAATTTGTATTATATACTTTTTTTTTACAGAAAAACAGTTTTTTTAAATTTGACATAACATATATATGGAATCTAACAATATCTATTTTTTTTCTGTAGATATTTATGATTAGATTATAAATAGAATTCTCACAACAAAAACTACAAGAATAATATTATTCTATAGAAAGATAATTGTAAATCTTCTACCAACAACATAACGAGATTAATTATTTGTTTATAATTTAAAGACTATTAAAAAAATATATGTGCCTATAACAGTTATAACAATTTAAAAAGAAACGATCCAGTTAGATTGACAATAAAAGTTCTGAAATAACTTCTTGTTACTTTAGTGAACAAGTGAATAGAATAATTTGAATACAATGGAAAAACACCAAGAATATCTAATAGTTGGTTTTTAATTTTCTGGACTGTCTGCGCTGCTGGAGATTGGCTTGGAGGAGTCTCGCACGGTGTTACATCTATAACGAAAACAAAAACAGAGATGATAACTGTGTTTTTTTATTGTCATGTGAATATAGAGTTTACTTCTGAACCTTTACACATGCTTTATTTTACAATTGCACTCAAAATTCGAAAAAAAGGATCCACACTGGACGCAAATCAACTCAAAAACGAAGAAAAGCAGCACACAGAGAAAGAGACACAATTACAAACTCAAATTTTCTGATGATCCATCTTCAGGAGAAAAGTTGAGTTTGTAAGTGTCTCAACTGGAGTTAATTATTACTCCAGTCATTAATTAATTGTAGATTAAAGATACTTTTAAAAATAGCAGTAAAATAAAATTCTATTTGGAGTTTTACTCAAAATATTTTATATAAGTATTCTTAAACAAAGGTAATTTGTATTATATACTTTTTTTTACAGAAAAACAGTTTTTTAAATTTGACATAACATATATATGGAATCTAACAATATCTAACAATAGAATGGGCGACCAAGCACGCCGGAAACACAACGTTTTCCTGCCGTTGTGTTTCCGGCGTGCTTGGTCGCCCATTCTATTTTCTCCTGAAAAGCATCTTTCTCTGTGTGATGCTTTTCTTCATTTTTGAGCTTATTTAACAATTGACTATATATATTTAAATAAACGTTGTCTTATCTCGACCACATATAATAACAGTATTTTTCCTTTTTATCGAGGTTTAGTCTATCTTCAAACAATATAACACCTTTAAACGAAGCTTCGTCTATATTTTTAGACTTCTTTACTGCTACATAATACAGAATTTAATTACAGGAACAGAAAAAATTGTATAAGTTATATTATTTAATTAATATACATAATTAAGGACCGTCTGTGCGGAAAATACCAAGGTAATTATGTATATTAATTAAATAATGTAACTTATAAAAAAAATTCATGTTACTGTAATTAAATTCTGTATTATGCAGCCCTAAAGATGTCTACAACTATAGATGAAACCTCAGCTTAAAGTTTATATTGTTTGAAGCTAGACCAAACCTAGATAAAAAAGAAAATAGTGTTATATTTATACAAAACTAAAGTTTATCGGGACTCGGTCAGTTCTTCAGGTGTAAATTAAACTTTCTTTGCCAACGTTTCGGTCTTTATTTAAAAACTTTTTGATAGGCCTCCATTAGGACCGAGTCCCAATAAACTTTAGTTTTGTTTCTATTCCACGGTCGATACTTTTATCAATAGTTATATTTATATATATATTATTACTCTTTAACAAGATTTCACATAAACACCTGAAATAACAAGCAATGATCAAACTGCAATATGAAAAGGGAAAAAAGACTAAGATCTTTCAATCGTAACAAACGGTCTTTGTCAGAATCAAAAACGTCGTTTTTCCTTTTCATATTGTGGTTTAATCATTGACTATTAGTTGTATAGGAGGACAGCAATTCTTAATGTAAACACATTTCATAAAAGTACACTGCAGCATCTGCATTTACGACTCTTATCACCAGCCCACAGAAAAGTCGTTAGAAGATTAGATCAGACCAGCTTAACGGCCGTAAACGCAGAAGTTGTTGTCTACTTTAATGAAATATATTATTATACTTCATTAAAAACAAGTAGGAAAAATCTTGCATAAGATTTATATTATAAATATACACATGTATTAGAGCAGGGTTTCGTCCCCTTGGTCCATTCACAACTATTGATCAGGCCTTCATTAGGACTTCCGCAGCTCTCCATGTATATACACTTTTAGATTTTAGCTTTCTCATTCCACGGTCGATACTTTTATCAAGTAGATTATATATTATATATATTATTTACTTTAACAACGATGTTCAGGATAAACACCTGAAACTAAGAATCAATGTTATCAAACCATAATATGAAATTTTGATAAAACAGACTACAGATGCTTTCAATCGTAACAAGCTGTCTTCGTCAGAATCAACATAACCCAGATTCAGTATCGGGGTTTTTGACTCTGATCAAGACCCACTATGTTACGGTTAGAGCAGACTCTTAGAGTCGTATATTAAAAGCTACACTTTCATATTGTCGTTCTCATCTTTGATCTATAACTTTAGTATCAGTGAATATACTTCAATTCTTAATGTAGAAACTATAGTTCATTAACTTTAGTACACTGCAGAAAATCTGCGTGTACGACTTTTACCATCAGCCACCATCGTAAATGTAGAAGACGCTGCAATACTTTACTATATGAACAGAAAATTATGGGGAAAAAATACACAGGTAAAGACTGACAACAGCTTACTACTATGTCTGCACAACAGGAAAAGAAGTTACCTGCTAGATGGCGAAACGGAAACTAAAATCAAAACCTGTCTAGATTCAAAACCAACAGAAGGAGGAAAAAAGAAACAAAATAAATGCTATTATAAAGTAAATATAAATAATGCAAAAAAATAATCCAATAATAAATATATAAAAAGATTTCACAAAAACACGTGAAATAACAATCAATGATCAAACCACAATATGGAAATGGGAAAACAAGACTAAGATGTTTCAATCGTAACAAAGCGGTCTTCGTCAGAGTCAATAAATATATAAGGAAAATAATAATTAAGTAAACAAATACCCCAAAACAAAAATGGCATTTTTTACATTTTTTTTTTAAAGAAAATAAAACGATTTGGTTATCACAATAGTTGATTCATTGAAATTTATTTATAAATTTAATTAAATATTAACAAAATTATATTTTTAAAAAAAATATTAGGGTAGAATTTGTCTGCCAGTAAAATATTTTCCAATGCTGGCGTATTTTATCTGCCAGCATCTATTTTCTAATTATTTGTAAACAACTACTTTACTTTAATAAAAAATAAATAACACAATTTTTATTTAACATTGGATGTTATTATTAATTTATTGCTTATTATTCATAGAAAAACATAAAACATAAAAAGTACAGTCATATATATGTACTCATAAAATATTTCTATTCATAGTAATATTTTACTTCTATTCATAGTATAACTGTACAAATACGAATACATTTATAACAGAAGATAATTGTTTTTTCAATCATTTCATTTTTACTAATCATTATTTTTACTATAGATTTTCATATTTGTCCATTAAAAATATGAATATATATTTAAGTTGTGTGTCTCCAACCGTCGCTTCACAAGTGCACTTGGTGTCCCTATCTCAACTCTCCTGATAACGGTTCAACCGAAAATTAGAGACAGTAAGTGTGTTTGTTCCTTAGTTCTGTGTTTGTGATTCACCGAGAAATCTATATATCTAAGTTTAAATATGAAATAAATATGAAAATATGTTAAAAGTAAATAAACAAATATGGATGAAAATTGCAATATTTTGGAAAAAGAAAAAAAAAATACATACAAGATTTATCCACTGGAGGCCAGGGAAGGGGAAACAGCTGCACTCATGCAAGGTTGACTATTATTCTCTGAAAAAGAGGATTCTAGTTTATGAAATAAATATTTTATTTATAGTTTTATAGTTATAGTTATAGTTTATAGTTATTTATAGTTTTATTTATATAAAACTATGTTTTTACAACATGTTCTAAAGTAAAACCTAACGAATAAACGTTTAGATATTATCATAACGATAATTTCAAATAAACACCATGTATCAAATGATGTTTGGTAAACAGTCTATGATAAACAATCATGAGCACAACCTTCCTGTATGAGCACTACTACAGACTCTTCAATTCACGAAATTTAAGTTCAATTCGTTATAATTTCACTGATAACTGAAATAAAAAGATATTTTTTTCCCCCTTAACTTATTATTCATTAACTTAGCATGTTTATTTTCTAAGGTAAAGTTTATCATTTGATTTCTACTTTTACTATAAAAGTATACCGATCATGAACATATTATATTTCGATATTTCGACAGATTTACGTTTTCAGGTCCCCAAAGTCCATTTTATTTTATTTTTTCTTTCTCTCCTAAACTACTAACCCTAGAATATTGAAATTTTTGGCATTATTATAAAAGTGACAACAGCATTAAAAGAAAAAAAAAAACCTAAGTTTTTTTTTAAATAATAGGAAAGGCCAGTTTTAGAATAAAATGGAAAAAAAAATTGACCGATTCAGAATGATTTTGAACACGCTACACGTCTCTTCAACCCTATGCGACATAATAACGTCCCTGTATTTTTATTTTTTTTTTTTAAAAATGTGATTCTTGTTTTTACTGTGAAGTAAAAGAAGGACAGAAATAAGCACTTCTGTGCATTTTACTTTTTTAGGAATAAATTTTTGTTTATGCTTAACGGCTAACTTGAAAAAAATGAACTATTGAGAAAAAAATGAAAAAAAAAAAGGCAAGAAATTCCGATTACTGCAAAAAGTAATAAAGCTATAAAAACCAAAAACTTAACTTGGTGTAATAGATAACCCCTTGTACTTTTGGATTCGTTTCGTATTGACCTAGAATTTTTCAACTGAATCGAGTCAAATAGAATTGTTACAAATATTTAAGAAAAAAATTCGTCATCTATTAAGTAGTTGATATGATATAAAAGAAGAATAACATTTATAGAATTATAAAAGCAAACTTAAATCAACCAATCATATTTTTTGATATTTTTCAGTAATAGATGGTTGTGTATATCCATATGTTGCATACTTTAACAAAGCTATATGGTCACACTTATAGTTCTTGGAGTGTTTAAGAATCCTTATTGTTTTTTCGGTAATACTGGATCATGGAAAAGGTATTTTTTCGTTCTTTATGCCAAACAGTTTTAAGAATTAGTGCTAAGTTTTAAAGTTATTTTAATGTTATTTTTCAGGTAATTCAATAAACTTAAAATGTCGTATTACGAATTGTCTTGCTATGAATATTTCATGTGACTACATGAATATTCACATAGTATAATATACTAAATATACATTTAGTATAATGTGACTACATAATAGTAAAAATGGCAACTACTTGGCTCTATCGGTAGTACCCTGAGAAGTACAAGCATCTTCATTAGGAACGACAGACCTATCAAAAGAGTTTATCAACGAAATTATTTTCAAAAATTATGGTTAACAAAATAAAAAAAAAATTGAAACTTTAAAAAAATTACTATGGGCTGCTTTATATAAAACAGATGGAATCACAACACTTCGACAAACTCATTTAATCAACACTAATATATAAATGCAATCAACCAGAATTGAATTTTTATAATAAAATAAAGAACTAACCTATGAAAATAACCTGGCGCTTTTTGGTAACTAATCCCCAAGTCGTTACATAGAACAAGACAGGGAGAAGGCATGCGATCGTAGTTAACAATAAAAAGACGATTTCCGTTTTCTGGACATTAACAGTACAGCCGAGTTTATTAGACCACTCCTGTCTCGTCTGGTTCATCTGAAAATCATCAATCAATAAACACTCTGAAGCTTGATTAATTGAAATCAGTATTGGGACAAACTTATATTTTACTTTTCAAAAATACTTCATTAAGTATTTTTGCGTTATATATATATATATATATATATATATATATAAATTAAAATTTTATCGATGAAATCGATCCGAAATGGACAAATGACAATCAATGATCATAAAGAAAATAAGAAAATTAGAAAACACAAGACTTACAGATCTCTTCAATTTTCAGTTGAACAACGTCTTCGTGAGAGATAAGAGAAAGAAACCAACATGTCAACAGAAACAGTTGGAGACCAACAATGTTCACATACGCGGTCACAGTAGATTTGTTACGTTAAGATTCTTGTCTACCTTCATTCTTGTGACCGGGCGGTTGTGGCAACAATGTTGGACTCCAACCGTCTATGTACCTATGACGCTATGATTTCTCCTATACTTTATCTCTCTTGAAAACGGTTCATCCGAAAATTAGGACGAATTTTTAATTACTTATGTTTCTTTATGTACATAATGAGCTATATAATATATATATATAAAATACATATTTATACATATATACAAGTATTCATAATATATATGAGTAATAATCAAAATAACACTTGATGTAATTTACTTAATGTAATGGATTAATTTACCACAATGAAACAAATTTGGAAACAATGCTCTAAGGCCTTTCGTCAACACATCGTCAGAGAGTAAGTGAACTAAAAATATAGTTCAACCTAGTAACCTCAACCGGGTTAACAAGTATTCATTATTTTTTAGTTCACTTCCTCTCTGACGATGTGTTGACGAAAGACCTTACAGCATTGTTTCCAAATTTGTTTCATTGTGGTAAATTAATCCATCATAATATATATATGCAGAAAAAAAAAGAAAATAAAACAAAAAAGATAAACAAATACTTTAAAGTGTTCCTTAAACAACTCTTCAATTCTTCTTAAAAATAAACTTCTAACATTTTTTTAGTAGAATCCTGTGAAGGCCAAACGTAAAAACTTCAATTCTTTGACATTTATAATAGTTTATTTTTTTTGGAAGTTAAGATTTCAAAAGGAATTTTAATTCATAGATTAATAAGTGTCTTCAATAAAGGTACAAAGAAGTTCGAAAATAGTGCATCATTTTACAAATATCTTTGACATTTGAAATGGTGAAATGTCGAGAAAATAACAAAGTCAAATGTTTGATACATTTATATGAGTCATGGTTTCAACTTTATAAAAAAGAAAGACCAACACTGTTAAATAAATCTTTAATTGAATTGTATACTTAAGGTTAAAACATAACACCATTTTGAGTGAATGAGTGAATTCATTAAACGTGAGACCTTTGAAAAAAAAGAAAAAGGTAACTGGGTTTTAATGAATTTTGACTGATTAAAGTTGATTATATTAAAGATAATAAATACTCAGCACACTATCAAACTTGACAATAATAGCATAACTTGTTTTTTTAAATTTTGATGAACGAAGAGGCAGATTTAATTAACAAAAACTCCTGACCACTTTTGTTTTATATTAGAAATAGGTAAAACCGTCATAGTAGGGTAAATCTAATGAAATGGTCTCCACATATAAAAATTTTTAATGATATAAACAACGCGTTTCGAACACGTAGTGTTCTTCCTCAGACATTAACTAAGGATGAGTGCCTTCATCCTTAGTTAATGCCTGAGAAAGAACACTACGTGTTCGAAACGCGTTGTTTATATCATTAAAAATTTTTATATGTGGAGACCATTTCATTAGATTTACCCTACAATGAGTAAATATCAATATCAGTTACCTCTACATAATAACTGATTGCACTACATTAGAAGAAAACCGTCATACCTCGTAAGATGATCATGGAGTCGTTGGAGCGCTTTCGGACGTTGTCCATCTTCGATCGTAACAAACCTACTAAAATTTGTTGCAAAGATGGACAACGTGCAAAAGCGCTCCAACTCCAGGATCATCTTACGAGGTATGACGGTTTTACCTGTTTCTAATATAAATCGTACTAACCTCAGTGGTATTATCAATATGCATGTATTTCACTTTTGTTTTGTTGAAAGTACTCCTAATTACTTGTAATTTTTGTTTATTTACATTATTATTATAATTTGTATGAATCACCATATGTATTACCTCCGCTGGGAGCGCCCAGAACTATGTGCATAAATGCTTTTCACCTCCTTAGCAAAAAAAAAGAAATAAAAACACATGTACTACCTCCAAGAATGAAATACTAATCAACATCTCCTATTTAGACATTTATATTATGCTTAGATGGGACATTATGTATTATATACTGAAGAAGTTTGAGATTATGTTTACTTATAAGCTTAGTCATCAATCGATATGTAAGTGTAGTTTTAACTGGATATCAAAGGAAAAACTACATTTAAAAAGAAAAACAAAAACTAAATAAAGCCACAGAGAAACTTGAATTAGATTTCCCATGATCGGTTAAATCTAAATTAAATTAAAATATTTGAACATTTCCTTAAGAGATTACCATAAGGATATAAAACAGTGGAAGATTTTTAGATCATTAAAGGAGACTACTGCTCCAAACCCAAATTATAAATATTATTTCTAGAGCCAAAATTAAATTTTCATTTAATCAACAATTTAATTTAATATAATCAATTTAATTTAATCAATCAATTCTTTTAAATTTTCATTAGAATCAACCAACTAAAATGACCTTTCATCAGCTTGATATAACTCTAGTTTTTTTAACTCATAAATAATGATTTGAACAAAATATATCAATGATTCTAAATATAAGCAAACCTATTTTATTAACATTTATTTAGATTTTTTGTTATTTAGCTACAGATATAAAGTCCTTGAACAAAATTATTGCAGTTATATGATTTCACAATAACCACATGAAATAAAAACCAACGTCTAAATCACAATAAGAAATTAGAAAAAATGACCAAGATCATTCAACAAAAACAAGCTGTCTTCGTCAGAGTCCAACTGATTGATACTGACAAAGAGTATCTGTTGTACTCTGACGAAGACATCTTGTTTTTGTTGAAAGATCTTATTCATTTTTATTGATTTCTTATCCTGGTTTTGACATTGATATCTGATTATGTAGAATGGGGAAAATAAAAATATATACAATAAAAGAATACAATAATTAACTCCATCATAAAAATACAAAAAAAAAAACAAAAATAGGAATCGAAACTTTGTAAAGGTTTAGTCTTATATACGTTTCACGATGAATCACAAACACAGAACTAAGGAACAAACACACTTACTGTCTCAGTAAGTTACTGAGACATTACACTTTACACACTTACTGAGACAGTAAGTCTGTTTGTTCCTTAGTTCTGTGTTTGTGATTCATCGTGAAACGTTTGTTGTCCTTTTGGATCGTTTTCCTGTTTACAATATATATATTTAAATATATATATATACCATGATAAACGAAAAACGGTCCGGAAGGACAGATAACACTTAAAATAAACAGTGACACATAGACTGAAAAGTGAGTCTTTTGTTATGTTTCAGTCTATGTGTCACTGTTTATTTTAAGTGTTATATATATATATTATTAAAGTTGGCAGCAGCTTCTGCGTTGACCAATTTATGGCTGATTTTTTCTAGATTCCTCACTAGTTTACGGTAACTCTCGGGTAGTTTCCAGAGGAGTTCTGGTAACGACATGAAGGTAAACACTAAACACTTTAAAACTTTATTCTAACACTATAATTTACGACTTAATCTAAAATACAAGCTTTCGGCTTACATTAGCCATCTTCAGGTAAAAATCTATAAACTAAAATTATAATCAAAACTAAGGCTATGGTATAGAGAACAACTTAACTATGGTACAGTTAACAACTAACTAAGGAAATAAAGTTAGGTAAAAAAATAAGGTTAAGGAAAAAAAGTGACTAACCCACCTATTCATCCCAAGGGAGAGTACATACGTCTGTACTACCGAGGATACATGAACTCCCAGTACCAACAAGACGAGATGGCCCTCCAAAAATTAATAGTTAATAATGTACAAACTGTCAACCCAGATGATCAATTGAAACTTACTATTTTCTACAAAAACCAGACTACAAAGAACCTACTAATATATAATAGACCTAAACAAGAAACCGCCGAGCTGCAGCGTAGCCACCTCATATATGAATATAAATGTACCGCAGGGGACTGTGCAACCCTGCCTTCCAAGTATATAGGGCTGACTAAGACGAAGCTTTCGCGGCGATTGACCTTGCAGGAGGAGCACCGAAGAGCCATGCTGAAGAGGTTCATAAACAGAAATTAACAAGAGAGAACCTAACTGAGGGGACAACTATTTTGCAAAACTTACAAGACGACGTCAGACTACATATACTTGAAGCCCTCTTCATTAAGGAATACGACCCTTCATTAAACATACAAAACAGTGACCTGAAAGCTATACCCAGTTCAAAAAATTTTGATACCACCTATAAGTTTGTAAGAGAGGTAGGCGAAGGGACACGACGCAGGTAGATGGGTTCAGTGCCCTGCCCTGCCGGCCCTCCCACCTACACCTCCCTCCCTTCTCCATACTTTATTTCCTTAGTTAGTTGTTAACTGTACCATAGTTAAGTTGTTCTCTATACCATAGCTTTAGTTTTGATTATAATTTTAGTTTATATAATTTTACCTGAAGATGGCTAATGTAAGCCGAAAGCTTGTATTTTAGATTAAGAAAGTAAATTATAGTGTTAGAATAAAGTTTTAAAGTGTTTAGTGTTTACCTTCATGTCGTTACCAGAACTCCTCTGGAAACTACCCGAGAGTTACCGTAAACTAGTGAGGAATCTAGAAAAAATCAGCCATAAATTGGTCAACGCAGAAGCTGCTGCCAACTTTAATAATACATGTTTGAAAGAAGATCTGCTGCCATCATACATACATATATATATATATATATATATATATATATATATATATATATGATATATAACATATATTTGATGTTATACTTTAAAAGCAATAACATCAAAAATAATGCCGATGTTGTGATAATATATTATTATTCTCCTGAAAGCCAACTCTTTGGATATGAGGAAACAGATGCAGTCCACATTAGAACCTGCCTGGTCCTCAGTTAGACAGATACAGAAGAGGACCAAATGCTCAAAGAACCCCTTCTCTACTGGTCAGCCCGTCACCAAATGGCAACACTGCCAAAGGTGGGTGTTGGCTAGTAGTAGTAAGTATTCCTATTCCCACCATTTCATATCCTTGACTGATTTTTCTAAAAAGAGTTTTCAACCTTTTTAAAATTGTTCTCTGTTTCTGGTATTTATAAAAATAAATTATTCAGTATATACACAAGATCCTGGAATTTACATAATAGGAGATACCGAGACAGGTCCAGAAACAGAAAAGTCTGGAAGTTGGCAACACTGGTAAGTGGTAGCCTAATGGTGGAGAGGGTAGACATATGAGAAGGGAGGATAGCTAGACTATTCTCTGCCTCTCCTTGCCTTAAATCACAATCATCAAATACAGGTGGATAGAGTTAGCTTATGTTTATTATACATTAAAAATACGAAATAAAAATATTGTTTATACATAATGAAATTGGAGTCGCCTCGGTCTCACTCTGCCCGCATTGTGAATTACCAATACCCGGATGATAATTTATGCTATTCTGAAGAAAAAAAAAAAAAAACAGAAACTTGAAAGTACGGTTTCTTGAAGAACGGAAACTCGAGGGCAGAGTGTGTTTATTTTCCTGATGGTATATTATCTTGTTTATATAATCTAGTATTTCAAAATTAATTACATGGAAGAAAATGATAATGGCAAAATGATAAGGAACAAGTAAAATGATAATGGTAAAATGATAAGGAACAAGTAAAATGATAATGGTAAAATGATAAGGAACAAGTAAAATGATAATGGCTGACTAACAAGATCGGTGATGTCCATGCAGATTTGTAACTCTCCACTAGGACCCTTGAGATTTGTATATATGTTATTCATGTCCACATAATAATCCTTGCAAACGTTACACACATCCGACTTAGACAGCTCCACATCTGGGTCACCTGTTTCATTTTTTACACACTCATTAAACTCAGCCGACTTCTGAATTAGGTTTTTGACTTCAGGTCTTAACTCTTCAGTTGGACACTCTGTTCCATCCAGCACGAAACAGTCTAAAAAAAAAATAAACTAAAATAAAATATTAATTCTTAAATTATATCATTTTTTTATGTGTTTGTCTTATTAACTATGTTTTTAGGCAAAAATGTATATGCAATGTTAAAAAGTTTGAACCAGAGTAGTCTAAGAGGACGGCGTTCTCACGCCTGGATTGATATATCTTGAGTTCGATTCTCACTGTGGTCTCAAATTATTCAACGAGGAAGTGAAAACAAAATGAGCACGTCGATCCTCGGAGAGGACGTTAAGCCGTTGATACCAACCTAAGATATCAAGAACTCGTGAAAGACATCCACTCTAAATACTCCCAATGTAGAATTAACCCGGTAATATGCCTCACTCATTACTAGAATGGGTGCCAAATAATAAATGAGCCACATGTTCTGTCCCTAGATCAGTACTAAAAGGTGAAAGCCTGTAAGAGTAGGCATTGGAAAACAGAAATGTTAAAAAGGTTAAAGTTACTGCCTCATCATTACAGTTCATCTCCTTTCTTCAGTGCAATCACAGTTGGAGTGAATATATAATTAGCCAATACAGTCCAAGATCTGCATCATTACCAATTAAACCACTTTGGTATTTTAAAATATTAAAATGCATGAGAATATACACTCGTATAAAGTCAATGTTGGCTTATATACTCCGAGTAGTTAGCAGTATACAACAAAATTAGAAGTTGTTGTATAATCTTATAATAAAACAATACATAATATAATATAATAATAATAATAATATAATAAAACAATTTTATAATAATAAAAAGAGGTAATAATAACAGTATACAACAAAATTAGAAGTGCAATCTTATAATAATAAAAAGAGGCAATAATAATGAACCAATTAAAGAAAGTGAACATAGATATTGCTGCTACACTAAAAGCACCAGAATATTATATCTTTGTATGTGGTATCAATCCAAAAATAGAATGTAATGAAAAAAAGCAAGGTATTCGGTCGATTGGAAGAGTCAGCGTAACCCTAAAACAAGTTAACTCTATTCGGAATAAGGACAATCTGCTCTACTTGTATCATTTGTTTCCAACAAGTTAAAAACACTTTTAACAGAATCCAACTAGATAAATTAACTTAACTCTGAAATTCGGAAAAAAAAAATGGTAAATTTCTTAAAAGAAGTTAATTAGATATTATAAATGAATAAAATATTTAATCTATTTTGGCTAATTCTACTGAAAAGGATGTTAGCATCCTAGTGTTAGTGGTATTTACTGTTTCATACCAATCTAGTTAAGTAATAGTAGATTGGGGTAGTAATGGTGTGATTATGCGCCTCTAATCTAGCACCCAACTCCAACTTTCGGTCTTCACGAGGCTACCCTGTTAACATGCTATATACAAGGACAAACGAAAGAGGAGAAGGTGACCAGAGGCTGGGTCTGACCACCTTTGTTTCACATCCTTCCAACTTCCCAAATCCTCTTCTACAGATTATTTTGTCGGTAGAACAAAATACTACCGACATAGCTTAAGAGATTTTCCCTTGTATGATATTAAGGAGAAACAAGTCCGGATACCATCCTCCAGAAGGGCAGAAGGTCCAAAAGCGCTGACTAGTGGGAGCCAACCTCCCACAAATGAACCTAATGGCCCGAAGAAGACTGTCCCAAAGAAAAAGGAAATCACTGGCTACCGAAACGTAGGCAGTGAATGGGCATTATCAATGGTAGTTTGTGCAGATTCTGCACAGTACCGTTTCACCTGCGGTCTGACTGTCAGGCAACTTTGCTGTACAGAGGTAGGTGCTTCAAGACACTCAACAAAACCATTGCCCGGGACTATTTTACTCTATATCCCATGTTATAAGAACTTATAATCTTATAAGAACTAAATATTTGTTAACTGTTTAAAGTTCCCAGAAGGAATAAGAAAACAATAAGAAGAAAATACAAAAATATAGCATCTAATACCTTTCAAATATACCAGGAAATAAGAAGGTAGAAATTTTTTCCTAGAAAAAGAACATTAACAAAACAAACTGTACTGACTCCAAAGTCAAGGACACGTCATTCCGTATCATATCAACCTGTGTATTTTCTAAATTATATTTCCGTTCGGTAAAATCTTTTTTCCTTTAAGCAGAAATGTATTGTCTCTATATTTCAGTTATTATTCTGTAATGTCCTATACTAATAAAAATAAATTAATATAAAGTATTATTAATACTTTTTTGAAAGTAAAGTAAAATTACACAACATTTACAAAGACACAAAACAGTTTTTATTGCAATACTCGTATAAAATTTAGATCAGTGTTTCCCAAACTTTTTCGAGTGACCACCCCCTTGGGTCCATAAACCTATAACTCAACACCCTTAAATAACAATCGGATTCCTAGACTAAATAACCAAATGAGTAACATTTTAATAATTAAATTAAAATAATTACTAATCGAATATTTATTTAGAATCCAATAGATGTTTTGTTTCATAGCATATTTATCCAAAAGAATTAATACACAATAAAAGAAACTTAGGTGAGAATATACTTTTAACATAAAAATGAATTATCAAAACAAATAATTTTAAGAAAGCGTTTCCTAGAAGTTTACATGTCGTGTTTTCACTTAAATTTAGAAATTATATTGCATGAACATTTTCAATTTATAGAAATAGAATCCCCGCTCCTTTTTGCATTAAAGGAATCCCCGCTCCGATATCAAAGCACCTCCCACTTTGGGAAGCACTGATTTAGATGAATAATTAATTTTGCCATCTTTGGATAGAACGAACGAAAATTTTTTTTTAAATGAAATCAAAACCAATAAAGATAATCTTTTCTATGGTTAAGGTGCTTTCTCTTGGTATTAAGAAATACAAAAATGATATTTTATCTGTTGATACGAGGAAAAAAGTTTAAAGAAAGAGTTATACTTCCGTTTTCGTAGTGACACTAGCAAGACATTTGGATTAAACGATTTGCTAACCGTCAGAAGGTAAACCCTGTAGATAAACACACCTGATAGTTTATCTAACGACAGTGAATTAACAAGTCACACAGCATGCTAAAATATATTCAATTCTTTAACTTATGAATTCTTTCATCATACCATCAAGCTTATTCTAAGTATCAGACTTTTATTAAAATTGATTTAAAAATCCAAATATATCTTGCCTTATATAGTTTTGAATCATAACATTGTTTAATTAATTCGTTTAAATTATCAGAGGAAACAAAAGAAATATGTTTATGTTTTGAGAAAAAAATTCAATTTCAATATTGAAATTTTTCTTTTTACAGAAAAAAAAGCAATAATATCAGTAATTAAACAGGTTTCAAGGTGTTCCTTATCAACGCTTAGTCATATCATAGAAACGTTCAATAAAATTACTCCCGGTAAACTGGCAACACTTCTTTCTGTTATCATAAACTCAATTTTCATGATAAAATCATAATATTCATATTGTTATTTTTTGACTTTACTGTAAGTACAATATTTTAACAAATGAAACACATCGATGCCGGATTTACATATTTTAAGGTTGCCCTGAATCCATTTTAAATATTTTGACTGAATTATGAGATTTTAATTGATGAATGAATGCTACCTGTACCTTTTTTCCTTATCAAGCCGAGGCCATAGAAAGCCATAATACTTTCTCATTGATAACGAACTGTTAAAACAGATAGCCCAATCACGCTTACTTCATTACTAGAAAAATGTCGGTACATTCAAATTAATCATTAATTAATTTGATAATCAATTTTTTTGCACAATAGGTTTATTAAATTAAAAAAATGTGTTTAGCTACATAAAAGTTGAATATGGTTTAATCTAGACCTTTTCTTCGGTAAATCTCAAATTTTAACAAAGGATAATGTTGTGAAATTTTTGAAAAAAGAAACTGTATAACTTCATATCTCAAATTTAAAAAAAAAGAATTAGTTACTTTTCGTACATTTTTCAGCATTCATTCGTTTAATGTTTGATAAAAACAAATGGCAATCTTAACTGTTAATCAGGAATTTGATAGTTTCCCCAGTGAATGAAATATTTTATTTTCTTCTCTCAGTAGAGATTGAAAAGCATCTATAAGATCTCAATAGAATGCACATGGTACTCCCTCGATACTTATTAGAGCGTTCAACAATACGGTCACGTATCAGTCTTAGATATGCATTAATAATCATTACGTATCTAAAGTGATTCCCCATGATTGGCTATGGTGCTGCCTTCGATTTTGTTATCTACCACTTAGGATATCATTTCATAGTAAACAACAACGCAAAATTACCAAACAAGTATGCTAAGAAGAAAAAAAAAATATCCTTTCAATGTATTGATTTAGAAAATTCAAGTTTACTGTGATTATATATCAACCGCTACTTTGAATGTTACAAAATACCTTGATATCTGATCTCGCCTAATGTAATCTGACCGCTATTTTACGGAGGATTAACAGGAGATAACGATATTATCAACCCTCTTTTAAAACTGCACTATTAGTCAGTACAAGTATGTGGTTAGAAATTGGCAGTGGTTATGCGGTATTGTTTTCAATCGTGAATTCAGTATTGAGTTGTCAATAATTTCGAATAATTGTATCCCTACAAATTGTTTATTATTTACGGCAGATACCATAATGGATGGTAGATAGCATACTATAGTAGAAAATCAAAGGTAGGTAGCATACTATAATAGTACCCTATGTTCCTCATCTATATTGAACTATATTTGACTGTTTCGGATAGTTTTTTCATCATAGAATCGTATTTATACTCGTATAAAAAGATTTCACATAAACATGTGAAATAACAATCAATGATATAGTGGTTTGATCATTGATTATACTCGTATATATGGAATAAGAGCATTAAGAAAACTTCTAAATAAGTAAATTAGAGTATTTGATTGCATAAGCTTGTAGTTAGTGCCTTGGTGCAACAGAACAGAGTCTGATTCAACCACTCAGGAAAACAAAAAGACCTGATAGATCTGACTGAATGAGTTCCCACGAAAAGAGGTACATTCAGTTGAAGTAGTACAATATTTCAAAACTGGTATCACTTTCCCTAGTCTATGAATTGTACATTAAAAATCTCTTGATCTATGAACCGAAGATTCTTGCGGGAATGCAGTGAGTTATGAAATAAAGACTTCAACCAACAATAGCTTTCACCAAAGACTTTAAAAGACTAAAAAATTTATTTTATATAAGAGGAAAAAAGGTATGAGTCAGAAGAAATAGAAAGGAGTAAAGATGGGAAGGAGCAATTTTCAACAAAAACAAAGAAGGTAACACATCTTAACAACAACTTGCGCTTTCTTAACAATAATCGATTATTTGAAATAGATCCAAAAGAAGTAGTTTATCCAAAGTTATGATAAATTATGGATGAATGGGTGCCAACAATTCATCCATGACACAACCTTTTAAGTCACAATTTCATATCTCCCAAGAATAAAATTGGCTTTTATTAAAAAAAAAAAAATGCAGTTTTAAAAGGAGAAATATACTTACGATCGCACAGGGCTCTGGCCCAAAGATCTGTTATATACTTGAACCCAGAGCCGACAACCTGAAGGCGGTCAAGGTTGAACAGTTTATCTTTGCAGAGTTCTCCACCATCAGTGTCATACTAAACAGAAATAGGAATGATGCGCAGGTTTTAACAAAAAAAAAAAAACGAGTTCATACTGACATTCATGGGAGTAACAAAAAAAAATCACATTAATAATAATTAATCAAATCATGACATTATCTATAGCACACTAACTTATCTGATGAAATTCACAAACGACATTGTATTAAAACACTTGAAACACTTAATGTGTCTTTTTAAAAAAATATCACGTTAAATGAGATCATGTATTTTCTTAATTCACTTAAATAAGATCAGCAGAATAGTATACTAGTAGTAACGTTATGAAATATCGAATCGTAAGGGTTTCGTGACGCAACTGTTCTTGAATAAATAAGGAACAGTAAAAAGTCAATTGGTGCTAGCGACATATCAAATATTCAAAAACAGTATTCCCAGGTTTTCTTTTTTTTATTAAACATTAATAAAACTAATTATAGGTGTAGTTTGTTCTGCTGAGGATAAATATGAAACGATTATTAGATGAAAGTGATATGATTACGTCGTCCAAGTGTATTAATGAAAAATGTATAGTTTATGAGACCTAATCACAATCATTTCAATTAATATGTATTTGTAAGGCTATTAACGAAGCTAGAGTGTACTTTAGGAGCCCCAGTGTTTACAGAGACGGACCTTTACACAGAGATTATAAGGGTTTCCCTACTCTCTAGTAGGGATTTTGGTGTTATTTCTTTTTCTTAAATGGCAACTCATACTTATATTGCAGTAATGTTTCTTTCAATATAAGTCTATTGAATCAATATAAGTTTAATTTAGTTCTTGCTATATTCCTGGTTTGGGAGAAGACCAAAAAATTCTTTGAGTTCAATAAATAGACATTATTTACCTGAAATTATCAATTACAACAAAATCCATCCATGTTTACACTTTGAAATTATCAAAACACTAATTTCTGGCCATTCTGATGTAAAATGGATAAACAAACAAAAGTCTCCACACAAATGAAGTTTTATTCAACAGCAACAACGCGTTTCGAATTCTTTGTGTTCATCATAAGGAAGACAAAGTATTCGAAACGCGTTGTTGCTGTTGAATAAAAATTCATTTGTGTGGAGACTTTTGTTTGTTTATCCATTTTACCTCAGAATGAGTAAATGCTACTCAATTACGGATTGCACAACTAATGATTTTGGCCATTGTTGATTTGTTAACTCTGGGGGTCCTAAATTCACACTGTTTATATCTGAACAGATTCAATGTGGTACTCACAATAACGTACTAATAGTTATATGCAGTTTTATATAACTTAAAACAGAAATCAGTTTTATAAAAACAACAATAACTTTCCATAAATGTTTACTTGAAATATGGCTATAACCCTGTTCTCTCACCCTGTTTGAGAAATCAAGTATGCACATTTCACTTTCATTTGTCTAATTATAAACTGATATCCCTTCCGGCTTAGCATTTATGAACAAATAATAATTACTTATTAGCAATGCGCAAGCAGTTATTGTATTGTGTTTACTCATGATTAGAGAGGAAAAGAAACACTAAGTCTGCCACACAAAGGATTTAATCAGCAACGCGTATCAAACACTTAGCGTTCAACGTCATGATAAATCTACAATAGTAACAAAAAATTCTGAGGTAAAATGGATAAACCAACAAAAGTCTCCACACAAATGAAGTTTTATTCAACGCGTTTCGAACACTTTGTGTTCATCATCAGGAAGACACTATATACAAATTATATCTAATTAGTTACAAAAATTAGAGTAAAATAATAAAATTCAATTAAGAGAATTCAAGACATACCCAAGGATGTAGTACTGACGCGTTGGTCCAGTGAACACAACTAGTACCAGTACCACCCACATCCTTGGGTATGTCTTGAATTCTCTTAATTGAATTTTATTTTTTTACTCTAATTTTTGTAACTAATTAGATATAATTTGTATTATAGTGTCTCTTCCTGATGATGAACACAAAGTGTTCGAAACGCGTTGAATAAAACTTCATTTGTGTGGAGACTTATGTTGGTTTATCCATTTTACCTCAGAATGAGTAAATACCACACAATTACAGATTGCACAACTAATGATAGTAACAAAAGCATGAGTAAAGATTTTTTGTTTAAGGAAAGACATCCAAAATTTAAACTAAAATATAAAATACAGTTGCGATATCGCAACATATCGAGCCAAACCCTTCTGTACCAAATCCTTGGGTATGTCATTAACTCTCTTAATTGAATTTTATTATTTCACTCTAATTTTGTAACTGATTAGATATAATTTGTATTACAGTGTCTTCCTGATGATGAACACAAAGTGTTCGAAACGCGTTGAATAAAACTTCATTTGTGCGGAGACTTGTTTGTTTTTCCATTTTACCTCAGAATGAGTAAATACCACACAATTACGGATTGCACAACTAATGATTTTAAAATAAAAAGGAGATACATATCTACCACAGTAAGGAGATATTGACTAATTGACGAGTCAACAGACACTATTAAAAAGAGAGTAATATAACAAAGAAGGAGCGCGGATGGTGTGTTTACATAACGGGATTATAATGAACATAAACGTTGCACTATCACTAATCTACAATAGAGAAAACCAAACTATTAATCTAAACATCCTCAATTGTATTAATAATTTTAACAATTTAGAACAACCAGGGATTTAAAAAGTTTATACATATGTGTGTTTGTATTGTAGATGAAACCTGACGATAAATACTAAGTGTTCGAAATGTGTTGTTGACTAAATCCTTTGTACATTCATGTTACCAGCCACCTAGAGGCTGACAATTTAAGGACTACCATACGACTCTTAGGAGTTGGGTCGTCCCCTTCCGAGGAGGGAATTTCCCGTTACCCCGGGATCAAGGGTTGCAATGATAGTTATTTTGGCCCATCAGGGCCTCATTATGGGGCGTCCTGGTACCATAGTAAGACTGGGAATTGGAGAGATTAAAATCTCTCGTTGACTAAAAGCCACCTGGACGATATAAGTTCCGGACAGAGTAGATCCATAGGTCTCTCTTTCGAATATATAATGGCACGAGATAGGTATTCATTCTTACCCACTCTGAGTAGCCCATCAAAAGCCAAAGCGTCTATTAAAACAACTACCAGTATTACAGCCCACTTAGCTGATATCGTGGTCCGTTCCTACTGGTCAAGGTCTGGGGCTCTAGCTCCCCGGTATGCTAAGCAGGCATCCACCCGAGAAGTTACTACTTCTCACACAGCGACCACAAGGGTCTACCCAAACTGGGTGAGAACCAACAGCTACTACGAGTCCATCCTCAGATTGGCGGGATGGAGAGAGAACCTCTCCATGGGCCTCCACCGCCCGTAGTACCGACTTATTTTAAGGAGTTTCGGTTCAAACTCCGGATCAATAGTCCTAATGAACCTGCTCAGCTGCAGGTAGGGCTAGTGGCCCTTGCAGCCCCCGGTTCGAAGAACCACGTGGAAAATCAAGCCAATGCAACCCTTGGTATAGCTGCATGGCACCACTAAGGGCGGAAAATCATTTGTATATTTAAGAAGAATTCATGCTCCTTTTCCTCCCTAATCATGAGAAATAATAATTTAACAGGTATTCTTTTTAATACTGTTATACTTCTGCCATTTTCGTATTATAGAGCATCTGATCTGAGCTAAATTTTAAGTGAAACGGAATTTGTAAAAATTAAACAGTCATACAAAAAGGAATATAGTTCATACAAAAAAATTTATGATACTAAATATAAGAAACGGTCCACAAGGACTATAAAACTTTAAATGACACAAAGCACGACACAGAAAAGAGAATAAAAAGAACACTTACAGAATTCAATATTTCGAACTAAATTTAAATCTAAATCTAAACTTAAATTTATGATTGTATGACTTTTTTTCATGTAAATAAACTCCTAAAAAAAGTGCAATTCTATTCCAATGTTCCTTTCCTGTTCCGTCTCAGGACTAGCAATAACAAAAATATGAAATATCCTGCTTATATATGCAGATAAACAGATCAAACCTGTTTTGTTTGACCCAGGAGACCTCAAAATATTTATTTTCGTAGTAAATCGATTAAAAAATGTTGACCTAATATAATCCTTCATTACTATATATTTGATATGAAGGGCAGATAAAAAATCTAGCACAATGTTAATCCTCTAAATAAAAAATAACTGCAATTAGGTTACTAAAGGGGCTTTACCATCTTGCTACATATATCTGATTCTGATTTTAATTTTAATGGACTCTAAGATTCGTTAAAAGAAATTTAAAAGTAATCTTTGATAATATAAGGAAAATATTAATTGATATTGATACATTAAGACACAAGAAGCTATATACCCTCACAAATTAAAACCGGACAAATTATTCAAAAAATTACATGATTTGAATTCAATTGACATTAATAAAGGTTTAATTCGATTCAGATGATTAAACTCTAGGTATTTAAAAAAAAATAAATTTCCTTATAGAGTTAAAAACAAAAAGATTTTTGAATGTTAATTTCTAACTTTAACGTTATTTCATAAAAAAAAAGAATTAAACTACTTATTACATTTAATATGTCCTGGTAAACTTTTCTCACTAACACGTATCCATGTATACAGACTTCACATAGCTTTATTGGTCTAGCATTCAGAATTGCACAAAATGTAAAATTCCCTGTGACATAGGCGAAACTTTCAAGGACATCTTCACAAACTGGAGGATCCATATCACGTTCATCAATAGCAATCCTAAAACAATATATCGAGATATAATTTCTTTAAATATGTATTTAAATTAGGTAATAGTTCATTTTTCCATATATTAACCATTGTTAAGGAACTATCAGTATAATTTAAATAAAGTCTCATTAATAGTTCTAATCAAGAAACTATCTTATTAATTAGGTAAAATATGAACCACCTACTAAAAAGCCTCAATTATAAACTTAATTTGGTACTTGTTAATTCTGCCGTCGGTTGAATGGCTTATTGTTAAACACATAAAGCCAGGCTCGATTGTGGTATCTGATTCGTGGAAGGCTTATAGAAGCTAAAATGAACAAGGCTACATTCACTTAACAGTAAACCATAGATATAATTTTGTTGATCCCACAACCCTTGCGAATACTCAAACTGTGGAGAGATTATGGGACTCTGTTAAGTGGAATAATAAAAGAAGAAGAGGAACGAGCCGAAATTTCATTGATTCATGCCTCGCAGAATTTATGTGGAGGACAAAGTTAGAAGGTAGGGATCCTTTCGATGTGATTATGGAAGATATAATGAATTTTCATGACAGACCGACGGCAGAATTAACAAGTAGCCAGTCAACCGACGGCAGAATTAACAAGTGCCCTTAATTTTTTACATAATGAATACTAGGTATAATAAAAATATTCATTTTCACTACCTGAATTATTTCTTACACTTTTACGAAGTTTGGTTAAAAATGGTAGAGTTAGTATTACTTCTTTAAATAGCTTTCTATTCATTGAAAGTCATTACACAATATCAGACACGTTTTCAAATGTTCATTTGTATTATACTTGTAAAATGGTGTTTACATTCCTTGCTTCTTTACAAGTTACTTCCTTGAAAAAAAGGAAGTACTTTAAAATAATTGTTATCTTAACTATATCTTACCGTTCAAACGGTAATGGAGTCTTGCAGTTTTAAATCATTGATAATATTAACACAATAATATTACTAACTACCTCTGAGGATGATGTTTTATTATATGAATAATAATGTTATTAAAAATAAAATACACGTTCTTATGATGCATATATATACCTGAACGTATAACTAAATCAATTATTAATATATTTAAATAATAAAAAAACATAGTCGAAAAATATCACAACTAAAAAATTCAAAACATAATATAATACCTTTTTTTAACTTTTTTCTTCAATTTATGTCATGAAACAGACAAGTATCAAACAAAGAATCTATACTTCCCATGGTAAATAACATAATAGTAGAAATACCAAAATGCTTAGAAAAAATTAAAATGCAACGGAACTTTTTATACTTTACTAATGAGGTGTCATTCTACATACATATAAAAACTGTATACTCTAAAAACTATTATTAACATAATAAATTATTCAAATAATAGATATAATGAAATATAAAAATATTAAAACTCACGATTCGTTTTTTCCATAGGAAGTACCTACAAATATAAAAATAAAAGTTATTAATAATTTAAATGTCATTATTTATTAATTGAATAAAGCACTGAACTAAACGCGGTAGTCCCATTCCGACTGAAGCATAATGCAGCTCTTATCTTCCTTGTGATAAGGCTGTGGTCTTGCTATCGATACCTATTACACCTTTTGCTTAATCGATTTGATTTAACCCATATGGACAATTTCTCAAACCGCCAATATTTAATATTACAAAGAAAAAATTGTTTACTTTTTGTACAACTTAAAACCTTAGCAGAGGAATTCTAAAATATCTTTTTAAGATAGATATAGCATGATCAGAAATGAAAGGAGGGAATTGTGACAAATTAAATAAAAATGAGGAAGAATTGGTAAACTACGTCTCAAACAATTCTACTACCAATTTTAATTTAGAAATAATGACATTTTCTTAAAATTTATTAGATTCAGTTCCTTTCTTCTAAACCAGTATTTTACTATTAAAGTTTATAGATTGACAATGATATTTAGAGTAAATTATTTTGTATAGTTGCTGTACATGATATTAGACACATCACTGTCTTATACGGAGGTTGTTTTACACTCTATATGCTTACGTGACATACACTGAGTTGCCTATCAAATATATAAGACGTGAGTATTGCTTTGTTTATTATTCAAATTATAATTTTGCCTCAATTTAGAGATATCTATAATACAATAATTACTCCAAGCTATGAATAATTTTTGATCAATACAATGGCTTTTATTTCAAAATCTTTCAGGTAATGGATCAAATAACAAAAGTATTGGAGCCAGGAAGGCAGTTTGCAAAAGATTCTGTTAGACTTGTTAAGAGATGTACTAAGCCTGATCGTCGTGGTATGACACTTTTTTTTTCTATTCGTTACTTTTTAATTACTGGTATTGAGTTATGCTACGTTTAGTAGTCTCTGCTCTAATTCCATGTGAATATGTTGTTACGTATTCTTCTTATTAGAAAACTTATTTTTTCAGAGTTCCAAAAAATTGCTGTAGCAACTGCAATTGGATTTTGTATCATGGGATTCATTGGTTTTTTTGTTAAGCTGATTCACATCCCTATCAACAATATTATTGTGTAAGTATAAACGACTCTTACATCTTTTATATTTTTTCTCATTGAATCAGAAATAATGATAATTTTAACGGGTGGTAAATGCAATCCATACATAAACTAGAGGATAATGTTTGATTTATATTTGTTAGCTGAGAATTTGATGGAAAGTTTAATAATTATATTTACAATACAATTCAGTCTACCAGCTCTCTATTATAGCAATCATTTGCTTAATCGGCCTTGCATTCACGAGTAAATAAATCATTAAAGCATTCACGGTGATAAATATGCTCATCCAACAAAATATATGTAAAGTATAATTATAACATTTTGTATTAAATATAATTAATGAGTTATTATCACAGAGGTTAGTAATATTACTACTAATTCTAACATTTTTATTAATACATGTTTGGGTATACTAATCTATAGTACTGTGGGGCTTGAATATCATTACGAATTGCACAACTAATGACTTGAATATAAGTTATTTCGGTTGCTTTTTTATTTTTTCGACTACTTTATGAAAAATATTGCATATTTATAAGTATTTCCATAAAATCACTATCCTAGAGCACTATATTACATTCCATTTTGTATTAATACATGATCACAAATTAATGGGACTTAACTATTGGTTAACTCTTGTTTTTTAATGTAATGTAATTTATTTTTAATGTAAGAAGTTGATCGTATGATCATTTCTAATTAGTTCTTTTAAAAACAAAAGAAGAGAAGATGCATTTAATTTTTTAACTGCAATTTAACTTTTTTCTTGGATTTTATATTAGTTTTGAAACTGCTTTATAATGAGAGACATCTTTGTTGTTCATAAGAACTATAACATCTTCATCTACTTAAAAACCTGTATAAGTTTTTTCATAAAATGTTAATAAAATAGTCCTCTTTTGTGAAGGAAGTTGTAAATATTTTTTTTTTATATAAAACAATAAACAAATCTGTAATTTATATAAATTCGGTGTCGTATATTGTGATATTATAGTATTCTACCTACCTTCGATTTTGTTATCTATGACTTACGATATCATTTCATAGGAAACAACGCAGAATTCATCACAAGTATGCTAAGAAGAAATAAAAATATATTGATTTAGGAAATTCAACCTTTATTGTCATTGTATATCAGAAAGATTGACATACTGAGAAAGAAAAGAGGAGCAACTCATTTTTTACATTTTGGACCATTACTGTAGGAAAATTCTGAGAAAACACGATGATTTATATCCAGCTTTCTTAAACAATGTAAGATATGTTTATAAACTGTAATAGAATGAAGTTTTGGAGGGATATATTGTATTCATTAACTGTGCAATCTGTTATAGTGTGGTATTTACTCATGTTAGGAAAAGTATTAAGTCTCCATACAAAAAAGTTTATTATAAAGAACTAAACAACTCGTTTCGAACATTGATGTTCTTCTTCAGGTTACATCTGCTCTGCTGGAGTGGTTGTTAGGGAGGTGAGACCAAGCAAGGAGTCCTCTCGATTTTTTTGTGTGGAGACTTAATACTTTTCCTAACAGGATATATTGTATGTTTACTTCTTTTAATTTTGTAAACTTTTGCTTTCTTTGTATAAATAGGTTGTAAAATGTTTGTGTGGTGAGTTGTGAATACAGTAGAAGTCCGATAATCTGGCATGTTCGGGACCGGCTCGGTGCCGGACTACCGAAAATTCCGGTCTATCGGGCAGTAATTATAAGAACAATTAGGTTAATAATTAAACTACAAATACATACAACAAAGTTTATTTTACATTTCATAAATAAACTATTATAATGTTTACCGTAAGTAAATATGTTTATTTACAGTACTTTTACACGTACTGTAAAACATATTTCGCTTAAATTTAGAAAAAATCACGAATGTCTTTTTGTTTTCTCGACTTTTGGCGTTTAGTATAAAATTTATTTCTAATTATATGGAAATCAATAATTTCTGAAGCACTGTAGCTAGTACTAGCCTCAGCAACAGAGATAAACTTATTTAGTGATTTTGCAGCTTCTGCCCAGCTGATTTTTTCCTTTTCTTCCGTTTCGGCATATGATTCACTTTCTTCAAGGCTGACGGTTTACTACAATGTTGATAATATCCTCATCGTTTAGTTCTTGTTCAACAGGCTGATTATCGTCGATGGTAGAAGCCACTCCTCTACCTCATCTTCAGGCAGGTTTTTTCAAGGGATTGCCAGCACTTCTAACGACATCCAAAACTTTAGATGGTCAGACCGTCTTGATGGTTTTCTTCCTCATCTGTCTGTAGAGTTAGGTCAGATGCAGGGTTTGCAGGTGGTCAAAGTTTTCTCCAGCATTTTTCAAGTGTTGTATTTTTTACCTGGTTCCAAGACAGTGCAATAGCAAAGACGGCATCTTTTACAGTAAACTTTTTTTTTTGAAAATCAGTCACGTCACAGTCGGCATTTAACAGACCTTGAATAAAAGACCTATAAAAGCATTTAAAATTTTGAATAACCTCTTTGTCCTTGGGTTGAATCAAAGATGTTACGTTAGGTGGGAGCAGAGTACAACAATATTTCCAGAAACTAACTGATCTACTGGCGGGTGGCTTTGCAATTGTCCAAAACAAGGATGGCTTTAGTACGAGTATCTTTTGAATAACAAGGCTTTTGAATGATTCCTTGACCTCAGCCACAAAGTGGTGAAAAAACTAGTCTTTAAAGAGGGCGGCCGTCATCCACACATTTGAAAACTTCCCAATAGCTCTCGAGCGTTTTTATTTGCTTTAAAGACACACTTTTGGAGAAAACCAAAATTTTTACAATTTTCCGAAGTGATGCCGGATTATCGGACATTCCAGACTATTGGATGCCAGACTAATGGACTTCTACTGTATTTTCGAATAAATGTATCCCTACAAACTCTTTATTATTTACGGTAGACACCATAGTGGGTGGTAGATAGCACACTATAGTGCGGGTGGGGCGGACAACATGCGGCTCTTTGAACGAGTATTTCTTGCTTTCAATAAATATACCCTATTTCTTTTTTTCATTTTTATTCTATTATATTTTGAAAAATTATTACTGTTCCATATGTATTTTTTGCAAACTTTTAAAATACGTTTTTAATTCTGACTCGCGAAATATTTCAAATTTTTGAAAAATATCTCGGACTATCAAGGAGCCTGGCCAACCCTGCTGCAGTAGAAAATCTAAGATAGGTAGCAAACTATAACAGCACCCAAATTCAGTGCATTGGAAAAAGTTGACAGTAATTAGTAATATGTTCATATTACTGATTAAGAAGAGCTTTAAATTGTTAAGTTATCGTAAAAAAATAAACACTATTCATTCTAATTCACATAAGGGGTTATTGAGGATTTTGGTCATAAAACATACAACTCCTGATCATCAGCCGACGTTTTGCCAAAAGTTGTTTGGCATTTTCAAGGCTAAAAAACAATTTATTAAACGACATAAGTAAAGCAAGATAAATACATCATCGGACACCATCCAACAGAAAACAAACGACACAAAAAACAATTATAGTACCCAGAGAACCACAAAAGTATCATAAAATACCTAGTGTTATTATTATTATTTAAAAAACAGACATTTGTCGTTTAAACCTAATTGCGTATTATTAATTATTCAGAACACCAAAAAACCACATTTACAAAACAGCAAAAACCACAACAGACAGTAATAAACACAGCAAATTACAAAACCATGAAAAAAAGAGTCAAAAATTAAAAGAAATTCAGAGGAAAAAACAAAAACCTTACAAACATATTACCTTGATTTGTTTATCCTCAATAACCCCTTATGTGAATTTGAAATATCAGTGGTCGAGAAACTATATCAGTACTATTCATTCTATCAATTTGTGATTAAAGAAATGTCGGTACCGAAATTTTGCAAATTTTTTTTTTACATTTTTTTAAAAATACATCTAATTGATGTTTATTTTATCGTTAATGATTCGAATGTTCCTCTTTAGAGAATAGGTAGATTTATTATATGATTTAATTAAATAGCTGTTTAATATTTTGTAATTGTTTTGTTCGTAATTAAACTAACTGTAACTGAGTTACTACCAGACGGCCTGCTGTAGTACTGAATACGAGTAGGTCAGAGAAGGCTGACTTAAGGCGTCCTTCTTCTGGGGAAGGCTTTGTCACTTTGTAAACATTGTCATATCCCAAGAACTGTAGAGCACATTGTGGCGGAGTGCTGTTCGGACTGGACATACTGTAAGAGTGCGGGAGTACTCTTAGAATATTATCTAGCATTATCGCTTACACCAAGAAACCATGGAAAGGTGTTAAATTGTTTCAAAGAGTGTAAAATACTCATGTAAATATGAGATGTATGTACTATTAAGTTTCATTGTTTATTTCCAATTGTAATTTTTCCAAATACCTAGTTAGTTAATAGATAAATTATGTTATATAGTATTTATGGTCAGCTCTATTGACTCCAAAGCGACGCGCATGACAAAAAATTAAACTAAATAGGATAGTTCTTGTTAACATGGTTTTTTTTTATTGTTTAAACAAATCCCCTAGCGGGTGATAACGTCAGCTGTTTACCGGCTTCTTGTTTGATGAGTGATTAGACATTGGGAATCCTACATTTTGCCTAACTCAAGTTTATTTCGAGTAGGGATCTTTAACGAGTACCTATCGTGGTACAAGCTCGGTACCGACGTACTCTCCGAGGGACGACGTACTCAGATTTATTTACCCCTCGCTTGAGTAAATCCAGGGCCAGATGGGGATCGAACCCCGGACTACCAGCTCAGAGGCTAGTACGTTAACCACTGAGTTAACCTGGCTCTCTGTCACTGGATTACCCTAGGGCATAAGTAGAATGACAATAAATGTAATTTTATGTCAATGCATATTGATATACATTGATATGTCAATACTCTAACTTCGGATAGAGCTTGTAGCTCCCGAGATGTAACGAAAGAGCTTTCACGTAAAAAAAGGCATCAGTCTGTTTTGTTGTTATCATCTGGAATATGATGGTTGTATAAGCTTGGAGCGCGAAATAATGCCAAAACAGATTTAACGTCCTCTCCGAGGGACGACATTCTTAGATTTATTCACCTCTCGTGTGAATAAATCGAGGGCCAGATGGGGATCAAACACTGGACTACTAGCCTCAGCAAGAGGTGAGTATGTTAACCGCTGAGCTAACCTAGCCCTCTTGTTGACATGTTACTTTATAAGATGAATTCGATGGTTAAACTTTCTTAGTTCGATAGTTCCTTAAACTTCTGTCTCTGAAGTTCCCGGCTCGCTTGTCAATATTCAGGCAAACAAATTTCAGAAACACTATTGATTTTGAACACCTGTCAACATGTTGCCTCAGTTAAAAACCCTATGAATTCTTAGAATATTTGCTCATTTGCTTTTGACATAAAGCAGGGCCTTCTCAATCTTGTTTCCACAGGGCGCATTCATGACTTAAGAAAAATTCTTGGGCACATCGTCGATTTCAATTTTTTGAAAAGATAGCAATAAAATCTTAAATAGTGTTAAATAAGAGCCAATTCATTCTATTGAGAAGACGATATGGCTGCTTTTGTATAATGCCCAAATTTTATTAATTAATAATACTTAAGTTCTCTTGTATTTTCTTCTCATGTTTCTTTTGGTATTGCCAGGGATTTTGGTGTTTATGGTCTGCCTGATGTAAATGGTACTATTTATTATGGTGATATTAATATTTAATAACAACAACAAAATCAGGAAAATAAATACAGATGTATCCTAAAACAACTCTTCATTCTTTTACTATATATTTTGCACTCTAGTATCCTAATGAGAAACATGCACTTGATGAGACTCGGGAATTCTTTTATTATTAGGTCTTACATGTGATAAACACACTCTCAACTCTTCATCAACACCTCTCATACTTGATCTACTTTTACATTTAATGCTATTTAACATAGAAAGACATTGTTCCAAAGATTAGATGTAGATGATTGTAATATGACAATCAATGCTTTCCACATAATAGTTTTAAAATGAGGAAAGACAAAGACTTTCCTCTGATTTGGAAACCAAATACCTGAAATAACAAAAGATTACGAAAATTCATTCAATATTTGTTAAATATTCAAATATAATATTGTTTTTCGTTGGACTGGACCTGAGTGTCTTGTACTTGAAGCGCACTGTTTGTGAAGCCCTGTCCTAAAGTGTTTCATATGTGCGATTATCGTTTGATCATACTACACCGGCAAATTAAAATTAAAAGTTCATTATTTAGATTTGTTGGGTGTTCTTCTATTTCATCAAAACTTGTTTTGTAAGGATTTCATGGAATAATCAAACAACTGTAAAAAAAATATTCTTTTCATTTTTTTTTTTAAGCAATCATATTCTTAAATGCTCATCTTGTTTTAATTGTATCTTATACTTTAAATTGCATAAGCTAAAATGTAAAAACAAATGTACCTGCAGATTTTATGAATATAGGAATATTGGTAATTAAGAAAAATATTTTACTAATTCTTCAAAAAATAAATATGAACGTTATAGCAATCGTACTTGTTTTTATTATATTTACTTTAATTTAAACATTGTGCAAGTTACTATGTTGTTTTTACTCATATGAGTAAAATATATTATGTAAACAACATGTTGTTTTTCATGTTGGATGTCCTTTCCAATCATCACAACAATCGATCTAACATGAAGAACAACATGTTGTAAGTGTATTATGTCAGTCCACAGTATGTTCAAGTATACACACATTCATGCTGTGGTGAATAGATAATGCAAAGTCTCCACACAAATGGATTCCTTTTTATTCAAACTACGCGTTTCAAAAACTTCGTGTTCATCATCAGGTATACTTCTACAGTACAAATTATAAATTATAAGTTACAAAAAAAAAATCAATTTCTAATTTGTATTGTAGAAGTTTACCTGATGATGAACACGAAGTGTTTGAAATGAGTTGTTTGAATATAAAGGACTTCTTTTGTGTGGAGACTTTGCATTATCTATTCACCACAGTGTGAGTAAATACCACACAAGTACGGATTACACAACTAATGAGATACACATTTTGTTTGTTTGTGTTTCAACTGTTTTTCAGCATATTTAAGCTTATTCGAAGAAAAATCACTGAAGGAATTTGATTAGTCTATTTCCTGATCAAGTTAACCTAAAATTAAAAAACTATTAAACTTTTCCATCAAATCACAAAGCAAAACAACTTGATTTATTCTAAAGATTCTTGTGTGATTGATTATATATGTATAATATTCCATTTTAAGTATTTGTTTTGTTCTTTTTTTTTCAGTGGCTCATGAAATAAATGGCATCTTGGAAAGTCTACCATGAAAGTTACTCATATTGTTGATATAATTTAATATTTATAATAAATTTGATGATTTAAATTTTTGTTACATATTGTCCGAAAATACATTTTGTATTTAGCGTTTGTGTTTGTTTGTTAGTCTTTTCTCCTTATTAATTCAGATTCAAGTTTATGTTATAATTGTATTTTCTGGCCCCACTATATCCATTTCTTATTAATAGTTTATCTGTGTATTCAAAATCCTATAAGTTTTGTTTACAGGTTATAATGTTTGGCAGAAAATTCTGAAAATCAACAGGAAATTAGTCCTTTGTTGATAAAAGAACTACAGTTTCAGACAATATTGAACTATGAGAGAGTATTTATTATACAGTAAGAGACGTGTGCCCGTCTTTGATGGGTATTTTACAAAAAGCCAGAGATGATGATATTACAAAGTATTCTAAAAATATACAGGTATTTTTAGGTGCCTTATACTGTAGCAAGTAGGTATTGTTAGTTTGATATATCTGTGTAGCTAGCCAAACACAGCTTAAAAAAGTATATAACTTCGCTTCTGCGTTGAATTTTCAATCCATTTAAATTGTAGCTTTTGAGTGAGACTAAAAGCTAAACTTTAACAATGTAAGCTTTAACAAATCTACTGTCGAAAGTTTCAGCACGCTCTGATTTATGGTGGCTGTTTGTTTGTGACAAAATTTTATACAAACAAATGGATTTGGTTTCTATAATGGTATAAAACGTCAAGTTGACTTTGAAATGAGCCAGTTCTAAGCAATGTACAGACAAAACCTTTCTTTTATTTGTATTGATTAAACGAGAACTACCTACTCTCTGCTCTTGTGGTAGTAAAAAAATGTTGGTTTTGTTCAAAAATAGTATCACGAAATCAAAATTACTGGGATAATTTTCAAAATTTGTGGATACTAGGAAGGCTGGTAAAATTTAATTAACTAAAAGCTATGTCCTGAGAACACTTGTGGCATTTATTTATTTGTTATTGTTTTTTCTGAAGAAAAACTCTTTTACGAAGAATTAAAACTTTTGATTGGTTCCTAAATGTAACAAAATTTTGAAGTAATCGCAGTGTAATCGAACCATAGTTATTTAAATTTATAAAAGTAATAATGCTATTAAGACGTAAATTTATAAAAATTAAAATTTTCCTAATTCCTGTAATAGAACAATTTTTTTCTTATGAAACATGAAAATATCTTTTAATATCAATCAAAATTAATAATATATTCTTTATATAAATGAATTATCTTTCTATTAATGAAAAAAATATATTTTCATATCAAAATTAATAGTATATTGATACAAATAATGGTGCGTAATCATTAGTTTGACTGCTATTTTTCATCTGGGATTGGGGAGATGGCGGTAATTCTGCTTTTTTCATGGTATTTTTGATTATATATATATAAAAAAAAACAAAATGAAAGGTATTTTTAAAAATAAAGTATTAATTTGTTCACTCAACTGTGTTTATGACCATATTGCAAAGTTTCATTTTAAAGCCTTCATAGATTTGTAGGGTAAAAAGTTAATGAAATGGTCTCCACATATAAAAATTGTATGGTATAAACAACGCGTTTCAAACACGTAGTGTTCTTCCTCAGGCATTAACTAACAAATACAATGACACTAGAGAGTTATCAATAGATCTAGATAACTCTCTGGTGTCATTGTATTTTTAGTTAATGCCTGAGGAAGAACACTACGTGTTTGAAACGCGTTGTTTATACCATACAATTTTTATATGTGGAGACCATTTCATTAACTTTTTACCCTACAATAATTAATTACCACATAATAAGTGATTGCACTACGTTAGAACTTCATAGATTTACATGTTTGGGAGTTCTCTGAATCGATTTTGAATATTTTCTTTTTTTAAATAATTGGAGTGGGTGTGTCCAAATTCTAAAATAAAAACATTTAATTTTAGTTAGACCTAATTAAGCTAATCTAATGCAGAGATGAGTATTATAAAAATCTATTCTTTTATCATGAAAAGTTATGTTTTTTTTTTTAATGAACATTTTGCATTTTAAATTATAATTTCTTTATAAAAATAATATATATAACTAAAGTTACAACTAGAAAACAAAAAAGAGACTGACACTCATGATTCTCAATAATTTTGGTTTATATACATATTATATTTTCATAATTTTTCGATTAAAATATGATACGAAACGGACGAATAATGTAAAGAACTATATTAATTTTGATTTTTGTGGGAAGACATTTTCATGTTTGATAGGGAAAAAATTTGTTCTAATATATAAATTAAGGAAAATTGTATATTTAGTAATTCAACGTTTCTTATTGTTTCAATCAAAGAATATCAATGAATATTATCAGATCTAAAATTGAAAGAATACATTATTTATTGTATAAAGAAGGATGATAGGCCTCTTAATACTTGTTAAAGGAGTAGTAATGGAGTGATTAAGCGCCTCTAACACTGAACTCCGACTTTCAGCCTTCACGAGGCTACCCTGTTAACCTGCTATAAGCAGGGACAAACGAAAGAGGAGGAGAAGGTGATCAGGGGCTGGGCCTGACCACCTTCGTTTCCCATCCTTCCTAATCCCCAAATCCCCTCCTTTTAACCGAGACCCAATCTAAGGTGTTATGCGATCTGTGCCGAAGGATGGATGATACAGGGGTTTCTGTATTATGAACGGAGCCTCAAGGGCACCAGGCGAACCCCTTGAGTAAATAGCCTTACTCCGGTATGCAGTGCTCTGCCGGAGCGGACAAAATACCACCGATAGAGCTTCAGGGATTTTCCCCTGTAAGGAGAAGGAAGTCTGGAGACCATCCTCCGGAAGCGCAGAGGGTCCAAAAGCGCTAACTAGTGGGAACCTCCCACAAGTGCACCTGAAGACCCGAAGAAGGAGAAAGGAAGTTACTTTCTCCCGAAACATAGGGAGCCTGAATGGACATTATCAATGATGGTTTGTGCAAATTCTGCAAAGAGGAAGAAATACCGTCGCACCTGCTAACTTTTAAGGCAACTTTGCTGCAGAGAGGCAGGTGCTTCGGGACACTAAACAAACCATAGAAAAACTTTTACCGCTGGTACCAGCAAAAGTGTTGAGCTTCTTGGAGGCGTTGAAGCTAACTGCTAAGGTACTTTAGTACAGAAGAGGGGAAGTACAATTGTTTTTTTTTAAGACGCAGTGCTATAGTCACCCTCAAATAATAAAAAAAACACTTATTAAAGGTTACAATAAATTAAGTACCATTCGGAACTCCAAAATAAGATATAAAGCTTCTGAACACAATCAGACTTATACAAAAAATATCTCACCTGCAGGTTTAAAGAGGAAAAGTGAATAATATTTGTTCCTAACTTATTAAGTTATTAAACGTACCTTAATAAGCTATCAGCTGGTAATTATCAAAGTGTAAATTAAAAGATTCTTAACCTTCCCAAGTTAATTTTTCCCTTCTCAAAATATAGGTTTATATTATCAGAAATATTCGTATAAAATTTAATAGGTTGGAGTCAAAGTGCAAACTTTGAGGAGTATATAGTAGCAGATATGGGGTTAGGATACGAAATGGCGAGAAATGGGTTAATATGTAGAACAAGGGGCCCCGCCATCTTGTCATAGTTAATCAATAGTTCATATATTAATAATGATAGTTTCACTTTTACAATGAAAAAAATTATTCACCAAACTCTTATACAACTGTTTTTCTGCCTAAGTAACACAGTATTTTTTCTTAAATATGAAAGACAGACAGTTATTGTTGATATCCAACAGATTAAGCACATAAGATACAAATTTCACCTAATTTGTATAGAGACATTTATAATAAATTATTTATTCATCATGTATATATCTGGAAGTAGTAACAACACCCAGAGGCCCCTTTTTCTGCTTATTAACCGAGAAATGTTAGCTTATATTGTAAAACTTTTAATTACAGAAAAGAAACATTCAAAGGAATATTGCTCAGTTTGTATGCAACGCATTTTCAAATATTAATTATTCCAAATAAGAAATACGTCCTTCGATTTTTTTTTCTCATCCTTGAAATTTAATGCCTTGATGAAATGCTAAATGCTGCATGTTAACTCAGGATAACCCTGAGAAGGTTTTAGCCGTCGAACTGATTGTAGGCTGAAAGGTTAGCGTCTATGAAATAATAATATTTCTTTACCTTTCTACAAAAAACACAGCAATAAGTGTAGATTTTGGTTTTCCATATCTTAATCAGTGAAGATAGTTTTTAAGAACAAAAACATTAATTATTTTTTTATTTATTTAACACGTGTTTATACTGCTTATCTTTTTCTCTTAAACTTCGGAAAGTATATTTTATGAAGTTTATATGTTGCCCCTCAAAAAAAAAAAAAACAAAACGTTCTAGTTAAGAAAAAAAAACATTTTAAATAAAACTCAGAAGATGAAGAAATAAGATTAGCACTTAATAACGTGAAATATGAGATGAAAGAAATTTAGAAACTCTTTAATACAATTCTAAGCTTTTCCGATTAGAAGAGTTGAACTAAAACATCGAAAATGAAACAATCTGATATTTTAATTAAAACGCATCATCAAATGATATAAGAGGATTGCTTGACAACTTAGTAATAGTCTTGCAAAGCCCAGGTATAACAGGTTATTATTTATAAATTGAACACTTTCAGAGTTAAGATTATTATTGACTTGAATAACGTATTTGGTGAGCTTTGGTTATTTTAGCGTAACAGTTGAATTACTTTGTTCTTGATGCTCTTCTAAGAAAGAATTTAGTTTCATTTGAAAGATATGAAAAAAAACGAAGGTTATTCTAAATAATTCTACTTTTTTTTAAAAGAGTTAAATACTGTTGAGTTGTTTTTATTTGGGTTATTTTGATACTAGTAGTACTGTACTACTAGCTCTCTTATTCATTGAACATCAGAGACTCTTTTCCACCATAGATAACCCACATAAATTATCTGGAGTTGAAGTTCGCAGGATCCTCTTACCCACAATGCATCATCTTATCAGTATCTGTCCCTTATCAGTATCTACTGATAGCACACTCCTATTAATAGAAAACTAATTTATTACTATAATACCTACAAATTTGATCCTTAAGTTATTAAACTGGTCGTGTTATATTGCATAAGTAATTTACCTTCCCGAATGGTTACCATATTTAGATCGGATGGAATTTGACTTGAATTTTATAAATAAATATTAATAATTGAAATAATGTTATAATAATTAGTTATTACATCAACGTAAAACTTTTCGCCTATGGAAACATGACTACAAAATTAAAGAATATAAAATGGTCTTATTTTTTTTATCATCAATATTACAATATTGTAAAAGTTATGTTCAGTGCAATATTGAATATACAACAATTGAAATATGAAAATTTTCTTTGCAATGAATAGATATGTTAGGTAATGTGATACTCTGTAATAAATAGTATTTTTCGCTTGTTTATTGTAAATAAATGTGATCAGCTTGATCTAAGACCTCAAAACTGTTTTCGGTAATCATTTTTGATGTGAAATAACAATTCCACTAGAGTTCTTTTCGTAAACAGTCATTCCTCTAACTTGTGTAGAATCCCTTTTACACTTGACAACTCTAAATACACGAGTAAAATATAGGATTCCTAATATAGAATGTTCATTGTGTGGTATCCATAAAGGGCTAATCGTTGGCCTATGTATTTTTCTTATCAAACGGCTACTGTAACCTAACCTATCCTTCATAACACAATTATATAACCTGGCAAGTAAAAAAAAACCTTCTAGGTTTCATAAGGCTTATCTTATTTAAAACTAAAATAAATTCGTGTATTGATAGGATAGTTTCCAATCATAGCCTTCAAGTCGCAACCAAACAACTTTTCAGTTGTCATATTATAGAACTATTTTAGCAGTAGTTGAAACATTATAAGTACATGTATAAGTAACCCACTTGCCATTGCGTCTACAACGTACTTGGTCTCCCTTTCTCTTTTCTCTTAAAGACGAATTACCCGAAAATTTGAGTCTAAGTGTGTTTCCTTACTCTATGTGTTACTCTTCTTGAAATTTGAACTTTCATATTATATATATATATATATATATATATATATATATAATCGACATCAAAAGAAAACCAACATTTTTAAAAGAAAAACGTATAATTTAAATCATAAAGAAATTGTTAAAATTAAATTAACTGGATTAAGAAATATAATAAACTTTCAACAACTTTAAAAAAAGAGTTTTGAAAAATTTAAATTAAATTTATTTTTAATTTGCAAATATTATAATTTAAAACTTTGTTTGAAAACAGTATTACAGACATAAAACATAAAAATAATGACAATCTTAAAAACTCATTTTGGTATAAAAGTTCAGATTTTTGTAAGCTTTTATAGTTTTAATTTTTTTTTTCTATTTTCAATTTTACCCATTCAAAATACCGTCCCAGGTACGTAAAGTCCCCCCCCCCCTCTCATTGCTACGCCAATGTTTCATTGATGAATTCTTGAATTTTGATGTTCCAAAATTCATTAGTTGTGCAATCCGTAATTGTGTGGTATTTAGTCATTCTGAGGTAAAATTGATAAACAAACAAAAGTCTCCACACAAATGAAGTTTTATTCAACAGCAACAACGTGACAACAACAGGTTGAAAAACCGTTGAAAAACAACATGAAAACAACCAACGTTGTTTTCACTGGACCAACCCGTCAGCACCACATCCTTTGGTATCTTCCTGATGATGAACACAAAGTGTTCGAAACGCGTTGTTGCTGTTGAATAAAACTTCATTTGTATGGAGGCTTTTGTTTGTTTATCTATTTTACCTCAGAAACAAGAAAAATTATAAATATGATGTATTTTGTAGCCATAGTGTGAAGCTTGTTTTTGAATGAATAAATATTGGGGGGAGATGTTTGGGTAAATGCGTTTATTGGTCAAACTGAGTTGGTTCAGCAGGTCTTGGGCGGTGGAGGACAGTTGTTGCAAGGCTTTGGGCAGTTGCCTGGTGCTGATGGCGGTGGCTTGAAAGGGCACCGTTCTGGTTGCGGAGGTCGTGGAGGTTCAGGGCATGGAGGTGGACACTTTGGGCACTTGGGCTGTGGGGTATTGCATGGTTGAGGACAGTCTGAAGAAGATCTTCTTACTTTAGTATTCTTGTGCCAGAAAACAAGATGAGAGGTCAGCATCTGTTTCAAGCTTCTTGGCTTGTTGACCCTCAACTGACGGCATGCTACTCCGTATAACATTTTCTGATCTATAAATACCTTTTGGTTAGGATTTCAGGAAAAATAATCAAGAGATATAACCAAAACTTAAAAGACCCATAGATTCTAAGGTAATCCAATCAGTTATTATGTGATATTTACTTATTGTAGAGTAAAAAGCTAATCAAATAGTCTCCACATATAGAAATTTAATGGTATAAACCAGTGTTTCCCAAAGTGGGCGGTACCGCCCTCCTGGGGGCGGTGCTTTGGTATCGGGGGGGCGGTAATACAAAAAGGAGCGGGGATTCTATTTCTATAAATTGAAAATGTTCATGCAATAAGATTTCTAAATTTAATTGAAAACACGACATGTAAACTTCTGGGAAACAGTTTCTCAAAATTATTTGTTTTGATAATTCATTTTTATGTTAAAAGTATATTCTCATCTAAGTTTCTTTTATTGTGTATTAATTCTTTTCCATAAATATGCTATGAAACAATACATCTATTGGATTCTAAATAAATATACGATTAGTAATTATTTTAATTATTAAAATGTTACTCATTTAGTTATTTAGTCTAGGAATCTGATTATTATTCAAGGGTGTTGAGTTATAGGTTTATGGACCTAAGGGGGCGGTCACTCGAAAAAGTTTGGGAAACACTGGTATAAAGAAAGCGTTCTTTTTCAGACATTAACCAAGGGTGAGTATCAATTGTACAACAGGACACTCAGTACCTCTAGTACCAGTCAGATCTACAATAAGTCTCAATTACCCTACAATGAGACCATAGATGTAATGTATAGTATCTTTATAATTATGAAAAGGAAAAAAAAATAAAATTATTTAAAAATACATTATTAGGTTTCTTAGCTCCATAGGAGTTAATGATGTATTTAAATTAGCATTAATGATTCAAAGTATATCAACAAAGTAAACAAATTCATTACTTGTTCAATCTGTTATATTGTGGTATTTACTCATATTGGAGGATTTCAAGAATTACGTCTCCACACAAAAAAACCTTTAATATGAAACTAACAGTGCGTTTCAAACACTTAGTGTTCTTCTTCAGGTTAACATCTAAAAAATATGCATGTATATTAAGCTATCTGTGAGCTAAAAAAGCTAACAGATATGTATTTTTTTTTAATACGTTGTTAGTTTCATATTAAACTTTTTTTGTGTGGAGACGTAATTCTTGAAGTCTCCCTAATTAAAAGGAGATAATATTTTATGGTTTCAGACTATGATTGTGTAATTTAATTGTAGTAACAGTTCCGAGTTAATAGCTTGCTTTATTAAAAGAGTTTTCCATGTCACGAGTGACAAAAAACTTATGAATAACATTCCTTGTTATTATAGAAGACATAATCTTGTTTTATATCAGCTATCGTGACAAAAAACTTATGAACAACATTCCTTGTTATTATAGAAGACTTAATCTTGTGTTATATCATCTATTGTGACAAAAAACTTATGAACAACATTCCTTGTTATTATAGAAGACGTAATCTTGTGTTATATTAGCTATCGTGATAAAAAACTTATGAACAACATCCTTTGTTTTGATAGAATATGTAAAGTTGACATATGCTCTATCAGATACACATTGCCATTCTAAATAATCATATTGTCAACATTTTCTTGAACCTCTGATGATGAATTATACCGGTCGAATTATTCATAAAGAAAGTTCAAACCTTTGAGTTCTACATACAGGGAACAGTCATTTTAATCTAACCTACAAATAAAGGTTGTAACAATAAAGTGCAGAATTCTATTCGTATAAGGATAAAAGAAAGCATGAATTCAGTAAGTTTTAAATTATAAGTCTATTATAACTAATTATCAACTAAATTTATAAAATATAATCTTCACTTGTAATCAGTAATTAAATAAATGTAATTTTAACTGTATTCAGTTAAAATTTAAATGTAATCAGTTAAAATTATATTTATTTTCTGTAAATTCAATATACATAATATACACTTGTATAACAAGATTTCACAAAAAAACATGTGAAATAAAATTGAACCTCTAAACCTGATTGGATACTGTGGTCTGGACGTTTATATACTTGTATATATAAGCATTAAATTAAAACTATACTTACTTAGTATATCCTGATCTTGAAAAATGTCTAGAAAAAATTTTGTTGCTTGAAGTGCAAGTGTTTTTTGTTGTTTTGTTACGAAGATTTCAAACAGGTGTTTGTAATGAAAACAAAAGTTTAAAAGTATAATTGTTACTAGGCCTCAATTAGTTATATGGAAGCTATATACTTCACTAATCTATGCTATTCAAAATATCAACTTTTGAAAGAGTATTTTCAATAAAATATTCTTATAAATATTAAATATAACTAAGTTAGGTATATGAAGAATTAACTTGTGTGTACATATCAGAAAGAAGTGTTATTTTTTTCTATTTTTGTATTAAGGATGATTGAATATTGAATCAAAAATAACCATTATCTCAATTTAAATAACAGTTTTTTAAAGTTTGTACCAATTCGTATTTTTATTAACAAGTAGAAATTAATGTCATTGATATGGCAAATTAAAAACACATTTTAAATGTTTAAATGTGTTAAAAGTAATAATTCAATTTTCTTAACAGTTTACAAAAAAATTGTGATTTATTTTCTTATGTAACTATCTTAAAGACAATATATTTTAAATAATTGATAATTCGTAATTACTTTATGTGGATTTTAAATAAGAATGATTAATGAAAAAAGAGTGAGTTACGATTATTGAATACTCTAAGAAATACTATTTATTAGTTAGTTGTATGGTCTATAAGTATGATTTTATGTACTATATATATACTATCAATGATCAAACCACTGACTCAGTTGGGTTCTTGACTCTAAGGAAGACCGCTTGTTACGGTTGAAAGATCTTAGTCATATTTTCCCATCTCTTATTGTAGTTTGATCATTGATTCTTGTTTCACGTGTTTATGTGAAATCTTTTTATATATACTATATATGATGCAGTCTATATATAATTCTATTATATATATAGAAGCCAGTTTACATGATGCTTATCAGAAATATTTTTTTCCTTAATGTTATATGTAAAGGGCCAGGTTAGCTCAGTAGAAACGAGCTTTCCGGTGGACTGGTAGGTCTAGCGTTCAATAACCACTCTGGAGCCCTCTATTTATTCACATGAGAGTTAAATAAATATATGCATGTCATCTCTCAGATAGGACATTAAGCCGTTGGTCCCTTAGCCTGTACGATGTCAAGTATTCATTAAAGATCCATACTCTTAAATATACTTCAGTTAGACCAAATTTAAGACTCCTAATGTAGAATCAATCTTTATTGTGTAGTACCACAATGGGCTATTGTTCAACCTGTGTGTATTCCCTTGTAGGACTGCCACTGCAACCTAACCTAACTATACGTTAATTACATTGGAAATCCATGGTGACGTGAAAATTCAGTTTAATTTTATTAAGACCTATCCAGATGGATTGGTGTGACAAATTATACTTGTTTAGTTAAAAAGGTTATCAACCAGGCATTACCAGTTGTCATGTATTATAAATCTTAAAGTTTTGGTTGAAGAACTTTATTTTGGTACAAATAAATTAGTGAACCACGAAAACAGATATTAATTTAACATTAAAGGCTGTATTTAAATAGTTTTAAAGTTAGGAACTAACCTAACTTCAATATAAAAATCGAACTTTTATTTAGCAGTATAATGAAAGGAAATGAAGGTTATCAGATGGTTACCTAAGCATTTTGCTTAGGTTAGGTTAGGTTACAGTGGCCGTCCCGAAAGAGAACACACATAGGCCGCAAGCCGGCCCCTTGTGATACCACAAAGAAGAATTGGGGCTATTCTCCTCCTTTCCTGATCCATTCGAACCACCTCGAGAGAACAATAAATCTAGACAGATCCCTAATACCAGTTTTATTATCTGTAAGTACTATGTGTTGATCTGCTAATAGATTCGTAGAATCAATTATCAATCAAGGTAATAAGAATACAATATAAAATATTAAACCGTATATTATTTTCAGGTACACCGTTGGCTTTAATTTCACAGTGAAATGAAACAGCTACAAACATAAATACTTACATGTAATTATTCAAAATTCTATTGTTTTTGATTTCTTTCTTAATTAACAAATGTGTCTTATTTGTTTTAAAAGAATAGTAATTCAGAGATTATATATTTCATCGTATAACTAATTTAGCATTTATTACAGGAAATAACTGACAATAGATTTAAATCCTGATATTTATAAAAATTAAAGGGAGAAAAACAAGGACTTTTCTCAGAAGTTCCTTAATTTATAATCCCAAATATTTCTTTATACATAAATTTAAATGTAGTAGGTAAACATTCGTTCAAATCTGTCCTATTTTAGAAAACTCCATAAAAACCTCGAAACAAACCTACTTTATAATAAATTTTGTCATCTTAAACATTTTTTTCATTCATGATTAATTTCTTTTAATATATCCATCATGTAATTATCATATATTTTTAAATCATACAAATTGCATTTCCAATGACACTATTGTAATATTTTACTTCTGAAATTGATTTCATATATTTTTTCCTCAATTTATAAAAAAAAAAGAAACATTGTAATAACTGGACATTTGCAAAAATGTAGTATAATTTTTTTTTTGATGGTCCCATTTAACAAGGGTTTACAAAAAAAGTATTAATTTTACCTTTCCTGGCATTTATCAATAGTATTAAATACAAACAAAGTATTTTCGGGTGCAAAATGGTATCTAATAATATAATATTTATCACCTGTATTACGATACAATTATTATTGCGCGTAGGATAATTCAATATTAATCTCCAGTCGTATACGTACATTGATAAAAAAAAAAGCATAATTAAATTAAAGTTTTCAAATGAGTGACAAACTTGATTTAAACATAAAATGTAACAATGCAATATATATATTCAAAATATAATTTGAGATTATATTTTTTAAAACTACTGAATTTTTACTACTTTTAAGTTTTGTTTTAACGTGGCTTTAAGTAGGATATAAACAATAGACTTTATATTATTGGAACAGAAAAAAATAAAAAAAAGAAAAGAAAAAATGCTAAATGATATACCCTTCATTAAAAGTCATGTTACTTTTTGTTAACAATAAGTATACAGCAATGTTTAGGACAATACTTATAATAAGACATAGGCAAATATACAGCTGCGTTAGGTTTGCGATATTGCAAATTAAATAAAACAAAAAGAAAAAAAAGACAGTATACAATCATATTGGTCCCTTTTATACTAAGATGATATTTATATACATGGATAAAAGGAATTGTTATTATCTAAATAGGTCATTTTTATGTGCTTTTATAACAGTTTTGAAAAGGTTAAAATTACTATACTTTTATATAAAAAAATATAGCACCATATACACATAGTAGTGAAAAGTGTATGAGACGAATATAAAACTCATAATACATTATTTTATTAAAAATAAAATCATCTTTCATTTGAGTAGAAAGTAGTGAAATATTAATTCTGAGTTTGTCAGGTTATTTTAATCAAAATAGTCGTTTTTGTAGATTTGCTGAATGAAAAAAAAAATAAGAGATGGTTCTATTGTAAAGAAAAATGGTCATTGAAATAGTTAGAATTAAAAAAAAAAAACGGAATGTTTTAACAATTTCATGGTCATTTCCTGCATTTATATTAGTTATTAACAACAGAAAAGAATGTGGTATTTATCAAAAACCAGGCTTGGATTTATTAGATTACCCATTCAACTGATGATAACTAGTCAATATTACGATAGATTTTTAAGAAAGTAGGATCTGTTGGTACATCTAGTAAAATATATCAGTATTTTTTATAAGGATACTTGTAAAAAATGATTACAAGTTATCAACTTATCAAAAATGATAAGTTAGTCACTTATCATTTTAACATTTCAATTGTTCTATCTTTTTGATTGAAAAAAATTATTTTTTTTTCCGAGAATACAAGGTCAGTCTGTACAGTGGTATGACCTGAGAAGAATATGTTTATTCTGACCTTTCTGTCAGTAGTTTCCTATTATGTATATCCTAGAAATCCTCAAAAATAGAACAATTTATTTCTTCTATTAATGGTTGTAGTGTTACAATTCAATTTTTGATAATTATATATTAAATTTATTTTGTTCAAAACAGTTTGCTTACAATGAATCTAAATCAATTTATTTTAGCATAAATATAGTTTTTTTTTTTTGGATAATAACAAGAACTTTTGTTTTTGGAACAAAGTTCCAAATCATGGTAATTTGATAGATATTTCTATAGCAATTTTTTTTAAACAAAAATGTTTCCACCTAAAACACAAAATACTTCTATGTGTTATGCGTTTATCAACTAGTTTTCTCAGTTTCTAAGGTAGTGCAATCAGTTATTATGTGGTATTTACTCATTGTAGGGTAAAAAGCTAATGAAATAGTCTCCACATATAGAAATTTAATAGTATAAACAAGGCGTTTCAAAAACGTGGTGTCCTTCTTCAGGCATTAACAAAAAAAAATACAATGTCATTAGAGAGTTATCTATAGTAGAAAGTACCACTTTATTTTGTACCATTTATTTTATACTATGGATAACTCTGTGATAACATTGTATTTTTTTTTTGTTAATGCCTGATGAACACTATGTTTTGAAACGAGTTGTTTATACTATTACATTAGCTTTTTACGCTACAATTAATCGAAACTAGATTAATTTTTGCTGAGTTTAAGGCCCGAAAGAACAATATAAGCTCCCAAAGTTGTTGTGTATTTACAGAGTTCTTCCACATAGAGGAGTTTTCCTCCACAGAGTTCTATGTTGATGTTTTCTAATCTATCACTATTTTAGGGGACCTTTTTTCAACGTGAGTTTTACTCACATAAGTTACATACAATCTTAAGTCTTCTTTAAAAAGTATTGCAAATATTTCGGATATGTGTTTAGTTGAAATTAAACAAATATGTAAAACACTCAAAAAACAGTTGGCTTTTTAGAACACATACAGCAAATATGATAAACGATATTAACAATTTAGTGATAATGGGAAAACTTTTTGAGCGTTCAATGGTATTGCGGTTTGCTCTACAGAAGTAGAAACGTCAATTGCTACGGCCTCCGGACTGCCATTTAACTCTCGATTCCTTAAAAAAAAAAGTTACACAAGGCCAGTTTCCTTGCTCTAAGAGAAGCCTTCTATTCTTGTTCTAAGAACCTTGTAGTAATTATTTAATTCAACAAAAAACATAAACACCTGTATCATGTAGTAAGTAACTAATTACTATTAACTTCAGAAATAAAATTATCGATAATAATGACAATCATAAAAGTTATTCTGAAACTCAAAGTGACTTATGAAACATATATTGAGTAGCAATACATATATGACATTTAAAAGTATTAATACATAATTATACATTTTTTTTATGTATCTATAAGGCATTATTAAAATTGATTTTAAGAATTTTATTTTTAACAGGTAACAATATTTTTAAAATACGCCCACAAATGCTTGTAGGCATTATTGTATTGAGAGTATATTCACAACCAAGTTCTTAGTGAAAGACCACAAACTGGAACAACACTGATTATGGTGTAAAAAAACATGTATTGAAAAAGAACATCAAACTATAAACGCCTTCTATTCTTCAACTTCATATTTTCAAGGTATGGATAATAAGTTATTTATTTCTAGTTTTATTCTTTACTCAGTCATTCATATATTTATACTTTCAAGATTAAATTCAAATTACGTAAACAATTATTTTTACAAATACATTTTGTTTGAATGCAAATGAAATATTTATGACCAGAAATAAATTTCATCAAGTAAACAATTATTTCTACAAATATATTTTTTTTTTGTTTAAAAGCCAATAAAATATATATTATCTCTTTGAATTAATAAAATAGATTGGGTATGAATATGAATGAAAACTTTTTAAATATTTGATTACTGTTTTTTTCCATTTTAAAAATGTTTCTTTTATAATAAGCAATAGGGAAGTGTGAAGAAATGATAATTTAGTTAATAGTTGATATTATTAGTGAACGTATAGTTTAACATGAAGAATTAATAGAAGGAATTCTTTTTTTTTTCTATGTATGATACATACTTTTAAAAGCTTCAACAGATCATTTACATTGTTAATGATTTGTTAAAGAAATTTCGAAATTAAAGATCTCTATGTTTTTGATTTTCTTCTCTTGGAAATATTATCTTGAAAGAATGAAATGATTAACAAGATAATAAAATCTGATGGAAATGGTATTGATGGAATTGAAATAACGTCGTAAAAAAAACAACGTAAACATATCATTAAGACTGAGAATTATGTGCCTAGACCGTGTTTTATTTAAATTGATAAAAAATCGAACTAGAAGCTTTTATTTAAGGATTATAAAAGTTTTTAGTAGAAACTTGAATAAAAGTTTATCAGTATAAAAGTTCTGATTACTAGAAGTATGATACACAATATTTAAAATCTTAAGAAATCTTTTGACTTATATTTATTTATTTTTTGACACTTATTGAAAATAAGTGTCTATAGCAGTATTTCTCAAACTTTTTTAAGTATTGCCTCCCTTAAGACACCAATAAAATTGATTGTAGGAATTTTATTTTTAAGAGGTAACAATATTTTTAGAATACAACCACTATTGCTTGAAGGCATTATTGTATAGAGAGTATATTCACAACCAAGTTGTGAATTTGCCACCGCCCCCTAAAGAATTTAATTGTATAATATACAATATTTTTTAAATTGCAAAATGTATTACATATAAAGAAGCTTAATGTGCAGAAAAATGTTAGATACTCTCAAACATTGTTTAAATTCATTTTTTTGACAAGAATTGAATTTACACAAATCTAGTTTACATCTGTTGACTGATGGAGCTTACTCGGTGATTACATCCAACAAGATGGAAAACAAGAACAGTTGCAGGTTTCCCCGTATGCCATAACAATGCTTGCAATGTGAGTCATCATAGTCATAGAACAAGTAGTAAATAGAATTTTTTCAACCTATTTATTACTTGAATAACTGTATATTCAACCTCTCTTGTATGTTCAACGCTCCCTTCGGTATATTCGAAACTCTCATAAAAGGCGGCATTTCCTACCGCCTCCTTGAACTTCTTTAAGGCCCCTAAGGGGGCAGTATGGACCACTTTGAGAAACACTGGTCTATAGTATCTATATGATGACTATGCAAAACCCACTATAATAATCAGAATTCAAATGAATCAAAATATAATTAAACTAACAGTCCATGAAGTTTTACAAAAACATTGTTGTTTTTTTTACTGAATTTAGAAAATGTTTAAACATTTTCAAATTAGTACTGTAATAATCTACAAAATTAAATATTTTGTAAATTTTGGTAGCAGTCCTTTTTTTAAGACATACCTTATTAAAAATAACACCAAACTTGACTAATACCTGTTTCTTAACAAACTTCTCAATTTTCCTAAATAACTTCTTAATTTCTTGGTAAAACAACTATAAGTGTTATTTAGGAAAATTGAGAATTTTGTTAAGAAACAAGTTATCCGGCCCAGAATTGAATTTGTAAATACATCTGTTGGCAATAAAAGATTTTCATAATTTTGGCTTCATAAAAATTAACAAAATAAATATTAAATTCCATTTTAGAGCTTCTTTATATTATTAATATTAAAATCATAGTAATCCGTCTTACCTCGTACCCTGCTGCTGAAGTTCTTAGACCGGTTTCGGGCGTCACCCATCTTCAACAAGAACTGATCAACTAGTTTTAGTTAATCAGTTCTTGTTGAAGATGGGTGACGCCCGAAACCGGTCTAAGAACTTCAGCAGCAGGGTACGAGGTAAGACGGATTACTATGATTTTAGTATTAATGATACTAACCTCTGTGGTAATGACAAAATGCATGAATTCTTTATATTAGTTTTGAATTATCTGAACTAGGCTGTAAAACTTTAAACAGAATTAGTTTTTAATTTCAAGTTGATAGAAACAAAATTATGGGATTGTTTTTTGTTTCTAATTTTTGATTATTAAATCTTACATCTATTGTTTAAAAAGTATAGTTTAACCTTTTCAAAAAACAAGAAAAACAAATGATTTTCTTTTAAATAAAGCACACAGTAACAAAAATAAAACTAACAAAAGCATCAACATCACATAATATTTTTTTATGTAAACTATATAAACTTAACATAAATGAATAGAACATATAAAATAATTATTGGTAACAATACCTAAAATATTATCTAAAATACAGAATCAAAATATATACAAAAGAAATTTAACAGAGAGCACAAAATGAATGTTGTCTCAAAGAGAAAGACACTAGCATTCTTCAAGCTACTGAAAGACATGGGCTAATAAGAACTAGAGAATACAAATTTACAAACTTTACCTTACATTTGATTTAGAAGATGGCACCACTGTTTCAGCTTGATATAATTTCTTGGTAATTATAATTAATATTAATTAAAATTACAAAGAGCTACAGAATTATTTATTAAAATAAAAAATCAAGGAAAATTAAAAAAAAAAACACTTAAGCATAAAGTAACTTAATTTGGTTCGTTAAGTATTTAGTTGCTAATTAAAAAAAAAAAAAAATTTCTTTACATGAGATATTTGTTGTTAGAATTAAGAAATTTAAGTGATTAAATTGCCCTAAAATTTTTTTCATAAAGAAAACAAAGGAAATTTGTAAGAAAAATAGTTTTTTTGGATACTATGAGACTATCATTTTTCCCCTGTATTATTTATAAATTTAAGAACACAGATTCAAAATAATTTTAATTCTAGATGTTAAACATGGAACTATTTATTTTAACATTATGTACTTTCGTTATGTAATATATTATTCAATGAATGATGAATTTAATATCAGAGTTTTTTTTTTTATTTATAGTAAAGTAGTATGGAAAGTCATTGATGTAAAATATTTGTTCATATTTTTCATAAAAACTTATATTAAAATAGATAAAATGAGAGATATTCAAATCTAAGTAATATCCATACCAAAAATAAAATTGCACAACCAAAAAATAAATTTCCAACAAAGATATTTGCTAATGAAGGATTAAAATTGAGAACAATTTTGGATAATTAAATATTACTATAAAAAAAAATAAACAATTTAAACTTTATTTGGAATTGAAAATTCTACAAAATTAGAAAAGAAAGACAATAAATTCCAAATTTCACTGATTGTTCAACGAACTGGCTTTTTCTTTATTTCAACATGATTAAAAATTGTTTTATTTTGAGCAATTTAGATACCTTTTACATGGAAAAGTTTTTCTTTTCATGTTAGGAAATAATAGAAGTTAAATTCATTAAGTAATATTAAATTGACTGATTGCATCACAAGATGAATGAAATTTGATGAGTTGCAGATTATCACAACCACATCTCTTTCTTTTGATTGTATTTTCACAAACGACATTTAACTTGACTAATTATTGTGATATCACAAAAAGTAAGTAATTTAGTTCAATTAAAACCAAAGTGGAACACATCTGTGTTTTTTTTTTGATTTTATAAGTTAAGTAATTTTTTTTAAATTGAAATTTCCGTTTAATCCTGTAGGCAATACAAAGGGCAGGGATACATTTGAGATTTGCTTTGTGAAAACAAAATTACCATTAAGAATATGTCATTTCTGTGAGAAACAAATCCAAGTAAACAACATATATATAATTTTTTAAAAATATTTTCTATTGTTTTACTTAAACTATTTAACTCTCTTATTTTGTTTAAATTAAAATAAGTTCATTAACTGGTAGGAAGCCTCTAATAATAGTGGTTTGGACATTGAGAGAATAATTGTTATTGTCTTAATAATAAGGTTATTAAAATAATATATATATATACACATTCACAACCCTTATGAAAGGAGTTTGTTATTTAATGATAATATCAGTAAATGTTTTCAGCAGTGGTGTAGCAAGAGAGTGGGGGGGAGGGGAGGGGAGGTATTTTGAAGGGATAAAAATTAATAGAAAAAAATTAAAATAATAAAAAAATTTGGAATTTCATAACAACTTAAATGAGTTTTCATGTTTTATGTGTGTAATACTGTTTTCACGAAAGACTTTTCAACAGTAATATATGCAAATTAAAATTGAATTTATTTTAAATTTTTTCAAAAGTAGTTTTATAAAGGGGTTGAAAAGTTTATTATATTTGTTTTGCGTAACCAGTTATTATAATTATCATTTTTTTTGAGATTTCAATTATACATTTTTGTTTAAAAAACTTTGGTTTTACTTTGATGGCTACTGTATATATATATATAAATATTGATAAAAGTATCGACCGTGGAATAGAAACAAAACTAAAATTTATCGGGACTCGGTCAGTTCTTCAGGTTCAAATTAAACTCTCATTGCCAACGTTTCGGTTTTTATTTAAAACCTTTTTCATAGGCAGAAGTATAAATTTTGAAACAGAAATACTAAGTATTACATTACAAATTATTTTACGAAGAAAATGAGTCTGTGGATTTTCTTTGTAAAATAATTTGTAATGTAATACTTAGTTTTTCTGTTTCAAAATTTATACTACTGCCTATAAAAAAGGTTTTAAATAAAAACCGAAACGTTGGCAATGAGAGTTTAATTTGAACCTGAAGAACTGACTGAATCCCGATAAATTTTAGTTATATATATATATATATATATGGACTAGTAAATTGAATAAAGGTCCACACGGACTATAAAACATTAAATTAAACAAAACATGACATAGAAAAAAGATAAAATGCACACTTACTAAATTCAATATTTAGAATTATTGTTCGTCATCAGGAGAAGACTAGAAGAGAAGTGAAGTAAGAGAGATCTCCCCAAGTCGAAGGAAGGAACGCGAGTGAAGCTCTAACTGATGCTTCACTCGCGTTCTTTCCTTCGACATTGGGAGATCTCTCTCACTTCATCTTCTCCTGATGACGAACAACAGTTCGAAATATTGAATTTAGTAAGTGTGCATTTTATCTTTTTTCTGTGACATGTTTTTTTGATCTAAAATCAAATTTTCAAACAACAGTTCGATATATTGAATTTAGTAAGTGTACATTTTTATCTTTTTTCTGTATCATATTTTGTGTAATCATGTAATTTTGTGTTTTTAAAGTTGTATATGAGAACTGTACTAAGATGGAAGTTTGTAACTAATAACAATGGTCTAAAATTAGATAATTGATTGAAATTTCATAAAAAAAACAAATATTTTGAGGATTTTGTGGAATTTTGAAGATTGCGGTTTTTTGAAGGGGGGGCTGATCTTAAGATCAGCTAGGGTGGCAGAAATAGTTGCTACGACACTGGTTTTCATCAGTTGATAAGGAGATGGAAAGTTTTTTTTTTTTTGATAGGGTTTGGATTATGGTAAATTGCTTTTTGATAGGGGGAATGTGACGAATGAAGAAGGAAATAGAAAATATGCTAGGAGTGAGTGACTGTGCTAAGAGGAAAAATAGGGATGTAAGCAGAATCAGGGTCCTCGTCAAAAGAGTGACAGGTATTTGGAATTGTTGGGCTGTCTAGTTCAAACTCAGAGCTGGACGCGGAAAGACTTGACGGAGTCGGGTAGTGCGGTGTTGCTGGACGTTGATAAGGACTTGGATAGTGGTAGCCTTGACCTCCTCCGTATTGGTCATACCTTTGATAGTTGACCTGTTGTTCTTCTCGTTTATAAGAGATTGTTGTCTCACAGCTGACTTCTACCTTGCCCTGGTAGGCTTGAGTTTGCATAGTATAGCTCTGGTCCTGGTAACTAGCTGTATACCCCGTTTTTGAACAACTCGGCCGGTGAATGGATAACATTTCCATAAGACGTCTTTTTTCATTTTCTAAATCTTGAATCTGAGATTTTAAATCCATGTTCTGAGTTTCAAGTAATTCAGATTCCTGGAAAAGAAAAACAAGTAAATTTTTTATAAAAACTTCTTTTTGAGTAATTGTACAATGTGTGATCAAAAATTAAGTAAGTAAAAGTAAGTACTAAAAATACAAAAGTAAGGTCACTTTTTGGATTTTTGAGCTCTATACTTCCTAATTTCAAATTTTGTTGTTTATTGTGTTGGTACACACTCACGATTATATGTTCACTATATATATATATATATATATATATATATATATATATATATATATTTTTCGTTGGAAATACGATCCAAAACGGACAAATATAGTTCAATATAGACAAAGAAACATAGAGAAATCAAAAGAACACACAGTCTCTAATTTTCGGTTTGAACCGTCTTCAGGTTTGAACCTAGATTTCTCTATGTTTCTTTGTCTATATTGAACTATATATATATATATATATATATATATATATATATATATATATATACTTTGAATTGAAATCAGACGGTCCAAGCGGACAAATAATTAAAGTTACAGCTACAGAACACAAAAAAAAGGACGAACACTCACGAATCGCGCCAGTCTACATCGGCCAGTGGACGCATTTACGTCTCCGTTCCTTCATTCTTTCTCCTTTTATTTTCTTTCTTTCTACTCTCCTGAAGACGGCAAGACGCCGAAATTATCGAGATTCGTGAGTGTTCGTCCTTTTTCTTGTGTTCTCTAGTTGTAACTTTAATTTTATATATACATAAAGATTTCACATAAACACGTGAAATAACAATCAATGATCAAACCACAATAAGAAATGGGAAAACAAGACTAAGATCTTTCAACCGTAACAAGCGGTCTTCGTCAGAGTCAAAAACCAGTTGGGTTTACGGACAGCAAATCATACGAGTGATCCAGACGGAAAATCTTACGATAGCCATGGGTGGCAAATCTTACGAGCGCACGGGGCGGCAAGAATATTTGCTACGCCACTGCTGCCGATAAATGTATGTTCATTTCACGATAGTGATATTATATTTGCTATCATACAAATAATGCCGTTAAAATTGAGATAAATGAATACCATATTTTATATCTGTATAGGTATAATAATTCAGAAAACCTATTGATGAACAAAGTTTACTTCAAGGACTCTATAGACAACTTCGTAGGTTCTTGGTTGGAGGAGTAGTCATAACTAACCTGGACCAAATTGTAGGTGCGTTCCCTCTTCTTCAGGCGACATTTGGTAGCTGCTATCTTGTTCCTCTCCCGTCTTCTTCTCCTTCTTTCCTCATCTTCAGGGGTTAACTAAACAAAAAAAGAATATCTGAATACTTGAACATTTAACAGATGTTGAGTACACCAAAATGAATGGTGTTGGATAGGTTTTCAGTGTTACAACATCTTAAGAGGGTTGTAAAAAAAAAAATCTTGTTACCTCTTAACAGATACTTGAATAGAAAGATATTTGTTGGGTAGCGTTTTATTAAAAGTGTTTGTTTAGTTCATCAGATGGGTCAAATGACCTGGGTGGTTTATGGGTTTGGTGCTGACTTGAAAAGTCTCAGGTTTCCAACTCCAGCTGACTCTCGAGTTTTTTTTTTTAATGGGTCATTAGACAGATTTTATGAAAGTCGTTTTTTTTTTTTGGAAATACGTAAAGTCGACAGTTCAGAGCCTATACGTTGTTTAAAAGTTTCTACAGGGCACAAAAACAAATACAGTTAAATATACGCAAATGTAGAACTCTCTTAGTAGAAACACCGTAACAAACTCAGTAGCGGAGACATTTTAAAAACGGAAAACATTTTAAAACAAAATTGTTATAAAGTTAAGGGAACATTATAAAAAATATATTGTTTTTTCTCATTTTCCATACGAATAAAGCATTTAATTTAAAATGCTTTTATTTTAAATAACTTTGAAAATAAAAGGTGCAACCATTAAAAACTATTTGCCATTTATCTCAGTGAGGTGTGAAATATCTAGTTGCTCGAATTATATTTAAGTAAAGCAGTAATAAATTAACTTTTATAATTTAAATTGAAAACAATTTCTTTACGTATTTCTATACGAAAAAGTTTTTTATGACTAAAAATCGTCAATTAGGATTAGCATTTTTTTTCTTCTGTCTTGACTACTGTGTATGAGATTGATGAAGCGAAAGATAAAAATTTAAGAAATAAAGTTACATCGTATCTATGAACCAGTGGCAATGTGCTTACCTCTGGACTGGTAGATCCAGAGTTCAATACCAACTCTGGCCAGTCATTTATTCATTTGGGTGATGGAAAAAATCAGAGCAAGGCGACCCTTGGAGAAGATGTTAAAGACGTTGGTCCCGAGCCTGTACGACGTCAGGTACTCGTTAAAGATCTCCTATTCTAAATACACTTTAGTTGGACAAAACTTAATGATTGCCAATGTAGAATGCTCTTTGTTTGGTATCACAAATGGTCAATGTTTGGCCTATGTGAGACTACCACTGTAACCTAATCTACATTACTTACATCCCACTCAAATTCATAGCAGTAAAGATAATTATTTCTAAAATAATGTTGCTTCGTTATGTTTTCTGATGTTTTATTCCATATTATATCTGTCTCAGAGGTCAGGTACGCTCTCCTGGTGCTTTCTGTTACAACCTTATCATAACCCGACGCGTTATCAAAATCAGATGGAAAATCTTGTACAAGACCTCCCTCAGTTGGACGAAAGTCTTTTCTCTATTTAAAGAAAAGAAAAATTCTTTGTCCCTGTCTTTCATTTTTTATCTTTGTATTTCATTCGACAGTGTTATCTTTCTTTCTTTGTCTTTATTTTTCATTCTGCAGTGTTGTCACTCATTCTTTGTCCCTGTCTTTCATTCTGCAGTGTTATCATCCTTTCTTTGTCTTTATTTTGCATTCTGCAGTGTTGTCATTCATTCTTTGTCCCTGTCTTTCATTTTATATCTTTGTCTTTCATTCCGCAGTGTTATCTTTCTTTCTTTGTCTTTATTTTTCATTCTGCAGTGTTGTCATTCATTCTTTGTCCCTGTCTTTCATTTTGTATCTTTGTCTTTCATTCTGCAGTGTTATCTTCGTTTCTTTGTCTTTATTTTGCATTCCGCAGTGTTGTTATTCATTATTTGTCCCTGTATTTCATTTTTTATCTTTGTCTTTCATTCTGCAGTGTTATCTTCCTTTGTTTGTCTTTATTTTGAATTCGGCAGTGTTGTTATTCATTCTTTGTCCCTGTATTTTATTTTTTATCTTTGTCTTTCATTCCGCAGTGTTATCTTGTATTCTTTGTCTTTGTCTATCATTCCGCAGTGATGTCTTGTACTCTTTGTCTCTATCTTTTATTCCGTTGTGTTATATTTCATTTATTATCTCTTTCATTAATTCCACAGTGTTGTCTTGTATTCTTTGTCTCTGTCTTTCATTTTTTATCTTTGTCTTTCATTCTTCAGTGTTGTCATCCATTCTTTGTCTATATCATTCATTTAGCAGTGTTGTAATTTATTCCATGAGGTATCTTATTTGACTCATACGGTTGATGATATGCCATTTATACGAAGTATATTGGGGGAATTGTATTACCCCCATACAGCAAGGTTGATAGACGGTTAGACGTAGGTAAAGAAGGGAGCCTAAACATGGCTTATAAGTGCATATCTGAAATAATTTTGCCATTTAAAGGTCATTGCTTTGCAAAAGCTTACATTTCAATTTGAATCCGATATAAACTTAAGTAGAAGGCAGATAAGCAGAATATACAAAGCTTAAGGAATGATACAAGCCCAGCTAAATGCAACCTTGACTCTTTAATAAAAAAAAAAAAACATCAAGAATCAGGAGTAATCATTGATAGGCAAAAAATATGGTCATTTTCTCTATGATCTCTCCTCAACCCCTTAATTAGTCGTCCTACCCTTGAACGATCGACCTCAAGCCAATCAAACTAATATAAATGCATAGGTTTCCATTTTGAAAGGTTAATGAGTTACCGGTTTCCGATAAAGCAAAAGAGAAAACCGATACGGATTGCAGGTTATATATAGAGAGAGATAGGACTGGGTAGATTAAAATGGAAGGAGGGGAGAAAAACCTCTCTGCAATCTAAAATCCGTTAGTGAAAGATTCAATAATCGCCCCCACACACAAACACACACAAACAAAACAAAAAAAAAATCGCATTTACCTATGGGGGCTTTGAATAGCTACAAACAACTTGATTATGTAAATTCACCACTGATTCCCAACTGCTCTTAGCATTGATTAGCTTGAGTCACTTCATTCATTCCATCTGTCCTTTTAGAAAATTACTTAACTTTGAAAGATATTCATTTTGATAAACCTTGATTGTAATAACAGCAATTAAAGATACTCGTGACATTCGTATATATATATATATATATATATATATATATATTTTATAAAGAATGACATTTTGAAATTTTGCACGTTTCTCATTTACTGCTCCTTCATTTTATAAGTTAAAATAGTATTTCAAATTTATTTATATAAATATTTCGTAATCAAAACGTATTCTTGAATTTTCATCAGTGATTTATGCATTTAGTAATCATACATAAACCTTTCATCGACAGGTATAAATATAATATGCTATTATAAACTTTTAATTTAAGGTATACCATTAGCTATTTAGCAGTCAGAATTTCATAAGCAGTTTGAAAAAAAGCATCAATACAAGGGCTTTTCGTATTTGAAGCGGACATTAAATTTATAACCTTACCTGCCACAAATTATTGTAGATAAATTATTTCTTGTTTTATTCCTGTAGATAGTCGAAAATACTAACAACTATATGAAATTAGGAAATTAAACTTTTTTTTAATGTTAAGAATAAATAAGAAAACAATAGAGGTAAACATAGAAATTTAAAAGAGGCAGGGTTTAAATAAACCTGTCGCTGATGTATTCACAACCAGAACACGTGCCCGTCTTTGACAGGTATTTTACAAAAAATTCAGAGATGATACGTGGTATTCCCCCAAGTTATTAGAAAGTATAGAATAATAGAAAATATCATTGTTAGTACAGTCCATAACTGTCATTAGATCTAGAGTTTATTTTACGATTTGCAGGTTTAGATACTCAGCTCAAATTTGATTTTATTCTAGGCATACTTCTTATTTAGTATGCGGGTAGGTAAGACTCACGTTTTTAAAGCGAGTAAAGTTTGATAAACACAAATGAAATTAAAATCAACTAACAGTATTTACTTGCTTCAGTAAAGCTATATACCTGTTATATTGGAGTTACAAAGTATTTATAGAAATAGGCTAGAAAGGGGGTACGCGTGTCAAAAAATCGGTAGGGATTCATTTATGTCAAAAAATGGGAAGACTTCGTCACCCATCAATGATTTTACCGGTTTGGCTCTACATAGAGGCGTCTTAGATTTTACATTGAAAGATCTTAGTCTCTTCTTTCTCATTTTTTATTGCAGTTTGAACATAGATTATTGTTTCATGTGTTTATTATGAAAACTTATGTATATATTATACTGTACAGTATTGCTCAATGAATATGTGATGAAAAAGAAATATAGGAATTATATTTAATGTTTTTAAATTATTAGACTTTCGACCGAGCTGACATTGTTCAGGTTTGGGAATGTCATTTTTAAGGGATAGCAAGTAGAAAACAATCTGTTTGCAGAAAGAAAGTACATTGAATAGCTCAAATAGAATGGAATGATGAAATTTATAAGAGAAATAAGATGACATTGAGAATGTACATATATAAATATTTAGGCTAGAAGACTTAGTTTACTATTAATCTTAATTATTATTATTATTAATTATTATTAACATTATTATTAATTTTCTTAATCTATTTATTCTCTATTAGTCCAGTTATACCGTTGACCTTTCAACTCTTTTATTTTAACCGCTTGTTTCTTGTTCATTATTGACCTTTGACCTTCTCTTTATATTAACCTGTACTATACTTTTAATCTATTTATAGCAATGACTAAGCATGAGTCATCGATTTGAATTTAACATGTCACTTGGCCAACTCCTTTTCCAGTTGAACCCTGTTAGCAGGAGGTTAGTTCGTAGGATCGAATCTCTCAGTCTTAAGATCGTGAATGCCGAGACTGCGGTTAATTTTAATGATACTTGTTTAAAAGAGGATCTCCTGCTTATTTATACCAATATAAATATTTCAGCATATTTTAAATAGAATTAGATTAAAGAAAGTTACCTGTTCTGAGTTGGGAGTTGAAGGAAGAGAATCAAGGGGGCGAGGCGAGGGTGGGAGGAGGGCTCTGCGTCGATTCTGGAGGGTGAGCTTGAGGCCTTCCTTGATGAGGAGAGATCGCGTGTGCTGGAGGGGGGGCGGCCGGGCGCCTGTTACCTGCTGCTGGCGGACCGCGTCGAAAGGGTTGGTCATGGACATGAGCGAGTTGAGGATTTCGGGCGTGCGCGGTGTTGGCCCGCCCTCTTGCCCGGCCATCCTGAAACAACACCCAGGATCACATAGGATAACAACATCCAAGATCACATAGGATTCTAACAAAGAGCGAGACAAGGTCTCCTCCCACAAAGTCCTTACTGCCGGGTGGCGTTTGACCAACAAGGGGTTTTAATCCCTTTCTTTTTAACACCTAGTCCAGGAGCACCCAAAACGGGGCCCAGAGGAGTCAAATCATTGCAACCCCTGATGCCAAGGTAACGGGTACTTTCCCTCTTGTAGGGGGTCGACCGAATCCTCATGGATCCTGTGGTAGACCTAAAACTGTAGACCCTTGTGGGGGATCGGCCATTCAAGACCACATAGGATAACAACACTTAGGATCACATAGTATAACAACACCCAAGAACACATAGGATACAACACCCAGGATCACATAGGATACAATAACAACTCTTGCCCGGCCATCCTGAAACAACACCAGGGATCACATAGGATAACAACACTTAGGATCATATAGTAAAACAAAACCCAAGATCACATAGGATACAACACCCTGGATCACATAGGATAACAACACTTAGGATACATAGGATAACAACACTTAGGATGACATAGGATAACAAGACCCTATAGCAGTAACAAATTTCATGTTACGAAACTTGAATGCCCCAAAACTGTGCAACGGGACACGACTCTGAGTTCGTGCTCTGCACGTAGTCTCGAGTGTGACTTCGCTCCTCAAGGGAGTTACATCCCCGTTTCTCATGACGACAATTCGTCGAAATATCAAATTGAGTTTTTGTTGTCTTTTTGATTCTGATTTAATTAGTATCATTATCTGCTTCTTTAATTAATTTCAATGACTTTTTTAAAAATAATAATAATAATAATAAGATTGCAGTTACTATTCTAGTTACTAATTCCTAGTCATGATTACAGGCAAGAATTTATTCATTTCCTGGGATAATTTAATTTAATTTCTAATTAAGTATTTATTTATAATGAGGTATACAAAGTTGTGAGGCGTCTCACACCAGATGTTTCTAATATTAATTAATAACATCTAAAGGTTAATTATAACAAATGTAACTAATAGAGTTATGCTTTCTAATTTAACTAAGGGAATAAAGCACAATTGAATTAAACTGATCACATTTAAAGATGACCTAAGGGATTAAACTCAATCAGACAAAACGGGAAATAAATGCAACTATTAAACCACTAAACCTTTTCTACGAATCTTATGCTAATTAAACATTATATATTATTAGTATAAAAAGATATCGACTGATCGTGTTTCCTTTTCCTTTTGCTTCGTTTTGTTTCGAATATTCTCAATTTTTAAGAAAAAAACTGATAGTATTTTTATCTTTATAATGGAGAAGTTCAGAAACTGAATCAGGTAAGAGGAAAGATAAGTGAAGGTTGATACATTTTTATAATATTATTAACAACCTTAGTAAAGCTAGCAAAGATGTTTCATTTTTAAATTATTTTAATTTTTTTAACTAAAACAAGTCGAATAAACCCTTTCAAACTTTGCTGTTTACTTTAAGGAACATTTAACTTCAATATTTTAATGGAACTTTCTTCTTTACGGAGTAAAAATTGTTTATAAACTCGTAAATCTATCACTGGTGGGTAATTTTTATGTTGCAAATGATGAAATTAATAACAAACTAGATGTAAAGGACCATATACATTTACCTGTATAACAAGTTTTGGAAATAAACACGTAAAATAAAATTTAACGTCTTAACAACAGTAAGAGCTAAGAAAAATGGCTAAGATCTTTCAACTAAAACAAGTGGTTTTCTTCAGAGACAACATCAGTTTGACATTGACGAAAACCGCTTCTTCTGAAAAGATCTTTCTGGTTGAAAGATCTTAGTCATTTTTCTTATTAGTTTCTGTGGTTTATAGACGTTGAATTAACTTTATATAACATTGAATGTTATATTATTTTTAAAGAAATAAAATACATTTATTTTGTTAAAAAGCAATTAAATGTAATGAATGATTGAAATATTATGAAAATTAATAAATTAATGACAATATTTAAATAAGAACTGTGTTATGTTAGACTGAAGTGGCAACATCATGAGAAAAGACACTTAGGCCAAGCATTGACTCTCTGTGATACCACACAATGAAAGTTCTACTTTGGGAGTCCTAAACTTTGCCAAATTATAATGTATAATGCATTTATAATGTATTTAGAGTAGGGATCTTTAACGAGTACACGATCAGGACCGACGGCTTAACATCATGATCGAGGGACGAAATACTCAGATTTTTTCTTTCAACTTATGCGTGAATAAATTGAGAGCTTGAGTGAGTATCGAACCTGGGATCTATCAGTCCAGAGTTAAGGAACTAACAAAATATAATTATACTTGTATTTTAAATATATAATACTGTTCATTGTAGTTTAATAAATATAAAAACGTCATTTCCTCCTGAAAGGGGTTTTAGTTTTATTTTAACGTTTCATTTTCTTTAATGAAATATTCATATTTCAATTTTTATTAATACTACTGTGACAGTACATCAAAAACAGGTTTTATTTTAACAAAAAAAAAAAATATTTATTTCTGTAAAGTTAGCTTTTATTTTAAAAGCAAAAACTGGTTTCTTTAAATACTTTAAGAGGAACAATAAATTTCAACTAACTATGTAACCATTCTTGGGCTTCAAACATTCAATTAATATAAATTAGTTTTTTGTGCATAAATTAAAATTTATCGTCTGAACTTAAAAAAAAAAAAACACTTGATCAGCAAGTGTAAACATATTTTTTTTAGTTCATAAATAAAACCAATGCAATGTGATTTGTAAGCCAATAAAAACAACTAAGTCGTCTGAAATATATTGTTCTTTTTCAAAATTATTTTGGAAAAACAAGTTTTATTTTTGCGATCCTTGTTCACCAATATGGATTTCTCCTAACTTGAACAGTGCGAGAATTACAAAAATTATTTTTATAATTTTTTTAAAAAAAAAAAATATAAAATTAATATAGATTTCTTTTACAGTAATTAATCCTGAAAAGTTACAATTGTAAAATAGGAATTTAATAATAGTCCTTTGAAACTTGAAATCAAAGGTAATTTGAAGTTTCTCAACAATATTATAGAGAAAAGGGAAGAACGATGACTTAAAACGTTCACGCAACTCAAGTGAACGAAGCGATTCGAGTTATTAAACGACTTGACCGGTTCTGGTTAACTTAAGGACTTATAAAGCATACACCATTAGTTGGTTCATAAATAAAAGTGCATTATGGGGCTAATAGCGATATGTAACATTAATTTTAGTAAAGAAAATATATATTCTAAAATAACTACTAAATTGTAGTACATTCTAGAATGTCTACTAAATTGTAGTATATTCTAGAATGTCTACTAAATTGTAGTATATTCTAAACTGTCCACTAAATTGTAGTAATTCTAAAATTACTAATAAATGGTTTGTATTTTCTAGAAAATCTACTGTATCGTAGCATATTCTCGGATGACTACTAAATAATAGCATATTCTAGAATAACTGCTATATTGTAGTATAATCTAGAATGTCTACTAAACTTAGTATATTCTAATATGACCAATATTTTGTAGTATTTTCTAGACTATCTACTAAATTATAGCATATTCTAGAATGTATACTAATTATAGTATATTCTAGAATAACTACTATATAGTAGTATAATCTAGAATGTCTACTAAACTTAGTATATTCTAATATGACCAATATTTTGTAGTATTTTCTAGAATATCTACTGAATCATACCATATTCTAGAATGACTACTAAATTAATGAATATTCTAGAATATCTCCTAATTATAGTATATTCTAGAATGACCTCTATATTGTAGTATGTTTTAGAATGTCTTCTAAATTATAGCATATTCTAGAATGACGACTAAATTTTAGTATATTTTAGAATGACTACTAAATTGTAGTATATTCTAAAATGACTATTTGCTCTATACTATTAATAAAGCAGTCATAGTATACTACCATTATTTTTTTTCAAGAACTGATAATGATTATGAAAAAAAGAGTTAGAAGTGATTAGAGGTGTAGAAACAACAAAACTCACTTCAATATTTCGACCTCGATATCATCAGAAGAAAAAGAGAAGAAAAGTTCTGCTTGGCTGACAAGCAGCAAACACCTGAGAATAAGTTGCTGTTTGCTATCCGAGTGGAACTCTTCTTGTTCTTCCCCTGATGACGGAAGAGGTCGAAATACTGAAGTGAGTTGTGTTGTTGTTTCCACGTGTTCTTTTCGTTTGTAGTCGTTTGATAAGTTGTCCCTAACGGACTGTTTCATGTTTAGAATAATCAATATAAAGATATATTTAAAGGGGCTCTTATTCTACCCTGCTTTACCAAATACCATCGAATTAATACAACCCGCATTCAAATCTCATATATAGGCGTTTTGATAAAAATGCACAAAGCTATAATTTTCTCCAATAGGTGAAAGCTGAAATTTCAGGTTTGTTCGACTGATTTCTCAAATCATTAAAAAAAAAAAAAAATGAGATGTAGTAAATATTTTTGAGTTAAAACGAGTTTAAGCTTTTTTTTTTTTGATGGATATCTTGTGAGATAAAAGGATGGTATGGAATAAAGAGTGTTTAAGAGGTTTGGTGTTGAAGCTGCTCATTGAGGGAGGCCTAAGGCAATCCTGAGTGCGACTGAGTGGTCCTTGCCTCAACTCACTCACTCCTTCACAATACTTTCGCAACTAATCCAATTGGATCCATTTATCCATTTCACCTTAATTTATTTTCTTAAGAAAAATTATCTATATAGCCGTTTTCAATTTTTGCCTTTTTTTTTTTTTAAAAAAAAAAGATATAAATGATAAAAGAGTTCAATTATCTTGCTTATGAGGCATAACCAGTGCATTACATGTCGAAAGATTTGTAGCTGAGAAATATTTCTTTTTTGAATTATAATAATAAATAATCAGAAATATTTCGCAAAAATAAAATTTACAAAATGTGTCTATTTAAACATCAAACGAATACTATTACTTATTGTATGGCATGTCGAAACATGTCGATAGTAGTGATAGTAGTAATAATAGTTATAGTACTAGTAGTGACAATAGTAAAAGTAGTGAAATAAGTGGAAATGAAAGATTAGAAGACAATGATACCATTGGAAATGTTCTGTACAATTTGGATGAAGACGCAAGAAGATTATTTTGGTCCCTTGAAAAATACAAGAGGAATCTAGTTAATCGTAAATATGGCGTATTTATTTAATCAAACCTATATATATATATATATATATATATATATATATACGATATATATATATATATATATATATTGTAAACAGGAAAACGATCCAAAAGGACAAGTTATAACATTGCGCTATTTGGGTCTCCAACCGTCGCTTCACCAGTGCGCTTGGTGTCCCTTTCTCAACTCTCCTGATGACGGTTCAACCGAAAATTAGAGACAGTAAGTGTGTTTGTTACTTAGTTCTGTGTTTGTGATTCATCGTGAAACGTATATGTATATATATTAATATATATATATATATTAAAAATTCCATTAGACTGTTTCATTTAGTTGATAATATATATATATATATATATATATATATATGCATGGAGACGTTTTTCTTGATTTCTTCGGAGACATTGATAGAAGAAGCATTAAACACCGCATGCGATTGGTTGACTATACTAGCCAGCCCAACCAGTCACCCGGTCTCTCATGGCTACTCAGCCGATTGGTCATCACCATTCACAGGGGCATCGAATTCGCTTACATCGATTACTAATTTGTAGGAGCTATCAAAGTTTCTGCAGCTAGGTATAACATTCATATCACTTATATATATATATATATATATATAATTGTTGGAATGTACCGCAGCTTCGGCATTAACGACTTTCAAACTAAGCTGTTCCAGTCTCCTGACAGTCTTACGGATATAAGGTGGTAATTCCCAAATACGTTGTCCAAAGGACATTAAGAAACTTTTTTGAAACAAGATTTTCTGCCAACCTATACACACACACACACACACACACACACACATATATATATATATATATATATATATATATATATACCATGATAAACGAAAAACGGTCTGGCAGGACAAATAACAATTACAATAAGCAGTGACACATAAACAGAAACACAACAAAGACTCACTTTTCAATATTTCGACCGTAATGGCGGTCGAAATATTGAAAAGTGAGTCTTTGTTGTGCTTCTGTTTATGTGTCACTGCTTATTGTATATATATATATATATATATAATATATATATATATATATATATATATATACATATATATATATATATATATAATATATATATATATATATATATATATATATATATAAGTAAACTAATTATTGCGTGATTAAACATTGAGGAAGGTGAGAAATGTAGTGTTGCTGGATATTTTCCAGTACTCCAGGTCAGTTTTTTTTTCATTAGAAATGGGTATCAAGCATTTATACTGAATGCTTTGGTGAGCGATTCAGTTGAATTGTATATCGTGAATGGGGCAGAAGATGCAGAGAGTAGGACTGAAAAAAAAAGGTATATAGTTGATTATTGGAGAAGTGTGCGGGGGAGGAGACTCAGACAGAGACTACTACGTGAGTGGAATATCCAGCAGGTCGTTAGCCAGTTCTCCTGGACCTGCTCTCTCCTACTCCCATCTAGTCTACTACATCTTAACATTTCAAGTGAAAAAAAAAAAAAAAAATTAAGATATCCATCACTTGAATTCTATACAACTACTCATGATGTATGGACTTGCAAACAGCAGGGTCTCAAGGTTTGCACCTTGAACAGAATCGACGAGAGAGGCCGATATAAACTGAAATAGCTCAACGAGACTTGCATATTGAATAATGAATTACTGAATGTGTGAAATTTTATTATCAATCTGACATACATTAGTGTTGAGAGTTATTCCTGCTATACAACCACTAAAAAGCAATTATTCAAATACTCTCCTCCAACCTTTCTCTTCCATCAAATATATATCCTTCACTCCTTTTTACATATTAAAACTTATCTTGCATCAACGAAAAAAAAAAACCGCTAGCAATTCCGTGAAATATTGACACCTATGGAATATTTAAACTTTACTTTCTTTAAAAAAAAAAAAAGAAAAAAGAAATTTACGAAAGAAGTAATATAAAATAAATAACACACTCCACAACTAATGTTACTGGACTCTTTGAGAGTTGTCTAGGTCAAAAACTCAAATCTGTCTTCTAAGTTTCGAAAATTTATATTTTCATTATCAAGGCTTACAAGGACTTAATCATACATCATTTATGATTAATAACTAAACAATATCGGAATAAAAACATAGAAAAAAAGATAATAATAAAACATCTTATAACATATGGAAAAAAAAAGATAATAATTAATCATTGGATAATAAATAATAAAACATCGGTTACAACATAGAAAAAAAGGTAATAATTAATCATTTGATAATAAATAATAAAACATCGGTTACAACATAGAAAAAAAGGTAATAATTAATCATTTGATAATAAATAATAAAACATCGGTTACAACATAGAAAAAAAGGTAATAATTAATCATTGGATAATAAATAATAAAACATCCCATAAAATATAGAAAAAAACATAATAATTAATTATTGGATAATGATTCATTTTTATAATTCAAAATTTTGATAATTTATGACAATGTTCCAGAAGATGACATGACATGTAATGGAATAAATTTAAATTTTTTTATAAAAATAAATATTAAACAAAAATATGTAAATCTACTTCATGTACTTGAAGCCCTCTCCCCCGAGAATAAGCCCTAGCAAGAATTTTGAATTAAAAATAAAGTAATACAGTGTCTTATTATCGGAAAAAGGTGGTAAAAAACAATAAAACTGTTTTTTGTTGCTAACAATAATAAGCAATTTGTTGCTTATTGTGTTTTTTTTGTTTTCTGTCGATTGTTATCCTCTGGATGTATTTTTTTGAGTATTTATGTTTTCAATAAATTGCTTTTAGTTTTGAAAATGCTGAAAAATTTTCGGCGAAACGTCGGTTTATAATCGGGAGTAGTTAATTCTTTGGATCAAATCCTCCAAAAAAAAAAAAAAAAAATTTAGAATTATAAGAATTAAGCTCATAGATATGTGTATGTTTTTTTAGATGTAAACCTGAAGAAGAACACTAAGTGTTCGAAATGCGTTGTTATTTTTTGGCATAAAGAAAGCTCTTTTGTATGGCGACGTAATTTTTAGAATCCCTCATCGTAAACACTAATGCGTTTAAGCACTTTAGTATTCAAAACGCGTCGTCCGAATAAATCCTTTTTCCGTTTGAAGAATTAGTGTCTTTTCCTCTTTAATCATGCTATTTTATTTTTTACTGAAGGAATATAAAAAGTAAAAAAAAAGAATTAAAATTCTGAAAGAACATGATCAAGAGTATATTTACTAAATAAGCAAAAGTGAAATACAATATTGGTTATCCGAAGTGCCTTAACTTTTGATAAAGGTTATATTAATTGACCTTTAACCCAAAACTAAATTAACGATTTGAATTTAAAATCAACTAATAATAATGATGGGGGTTTTTGTTTTTACTTTTTTTTTCTTTTTTTTTAACAAGGAATAATTTAAAAGACACCTTTTGAATAGAAGTATTAGACCTTTTGAGTAGATGTTATCTATTATCATAGAGGGAAGATAATCAAAGGAAAACCTGCCTTATCAGCTAATGAATGAAAGCTTATTACTTCAAGCTGGTAAAATACGTGGTCGTGCCTTAGTATTGCTAAGAAATACAAAACAGTAATTCAAGGTTCTTAGTAAAGCAAAACCAACAACTGTATTAAATGTCACGTTCAAAGATTTTTTTTGTTTTTTTGTTTGTTATTTATTTCTATTCTACTTAACCATCTTTCATCTTTTGAAAAATTATTGTTTGCTTCGTCACACTGCTACAGGTTATGCCTTTGCTTTACTTAAAAGAAAAAAAATTAGTTTATTATTTTATTTATTGCTATTTTCCAATTTATTATGGTTTCAGAAGTTTATTTGCTGTTTATTATTTTATTTGTTATTGCTTCTTGTTTATTTATTGTTTTAGAAAAGTATTTGCTGTGTTTATTATTTTAGTGGGCTTTACTTTACAGTTATTTTAGTTAATTTTACAGCTATAGACTGTATTAATCATGTTATTTTCTGCTGTTCTATAATTTATAATAATATTTTTTAATATAATGTCAGAATTATTGTAAAATACCCGTCATTCTTAGATGGAATGGAAATATATAAACATAGAAACACTGATAACCTAATAAATGAAGAAATTAACCACCAAACAGGTAGAAAATTCGAACCAATAATCCCCCTTCTGGCCGTTCATAATCCGTTAACCTTCAAAATTTCATAAAGTCCTCAAAATATTTATTTTCATAGAATATAATCAATTTCCAATTTTATACTACTGTTATTAGTTTCACACTTTCATCTTATTACAGTACTCGTATACATATACAGTCATCATCAAAGAAAACCAAAGATTTTTCAAAACAAAAACATATAATTCAAACCATAAAAAAAATTATTAAATTAAATTAACTGATTACTGAAAGAAATACAATAAAATTTCAAACAACCTTTTGAAAACTAGTTTTTGAAAAATTTTAAATATTTATTTTTAATTTGCAAATGTTAAAGGTAAAAAAAATCCATTTAAAAACAGTGTAACGCATAAAATATCAAAACAATGACGACCTTAAAAACTCATTTGCGTATAATATTTCTTATTTTTTTTAACTTTTTATGATTTCAATTTTTTCTATTTTTTTTTGTCTAATTTTTTCTATTTTTTCTAATTTTTGTTCCTTTATATATATTTTAAATTTTTTTTATACATTTTATCTTTATATTGCAGATATGTCTGATGATGAACACTAAGTGTTCGAAACACATCATAAAATAAATCCACTGCGGTGAAGACATAATATATATTTTCCCTCATTACTTCTTGAATAAATACCACACAATAACTGTTTGCTTAGCTTGTAATTCTTCTTCTGAAAAATTGCCTAAAAAAGTCACGAAATTGGCGAGACTTTAAAAAAAAAATTTCGGCAAAAAAATCTGCGAGTAATCAAGTACGCGACGAGTAAATGACGAAGAAGTGAGGGGGTGTACTGTAGTGAGGGTGCACTTTTTTAAATCACTTTATAATTGTTCGATGTTAGTTGGTAGTTGAAATACAAATATAATCTTTTTTATAAAAAATACGTAGTATTCGTAGTATTTTATTTTAAAACTGAATCAATAGTTAATTTTGTAAGATAGGTCAGTCATTGGTGCATGAAACAAGTAAACCGAGAAAGTTGTGAGCCCAATTAAAGGTTTAAGTTAGTGAAGGAATGCAAATACCCCCTTGAGCATTTATATTATTTAAGCTGGAGTCAGATAGGAGGTCAGTAGGACAGAGAATCCGCCGGAGGCACCTTCAATTTGCCGATCCAGTTGTACTTCTGCTTAGTTTCCCTGCTAACTAACATTAGTCAGTAATTCGATGTTCCGAATAATGTACAAACAGATTCCTGCTTTTGGTATAAATGTTCAAACCACTAAAGGAAATGAGAAAAAAAGACTAAGATCTTTGTCAAGTCAAATCCAATATCGTGTTTTTGTGAAATCTTGTTTATATATATATATATATATATATATATATATATATATAATAAAATAAATTCAAAACGAAGGAAACACACAGAAAGACACAGACATAACTCACATCGATATTTCGACCATCGTCGTCATCAGGAGGTGTGAAGAGCGAAGAGTCCCGCAGGAAGACAGGGCGGTACTGAACTTGGAGAACTGGTCTCCGAGTTCAGTACCGCCCTGTCTTCCTGCGGGACTCTTCGCTCTTCACTCTTCACACCTCCTGATGACGACGATGGTCGAAATATCGATGTGAGTTATATCTGTGTCTTTCTGTGTGTTTCCTTCGTTGAGAATTTATTTTATTTTAAAAAAGTCCGCAGGACCGTTTCTTTTAATTGTATATATATATATATATATATATATAGAGTTCAATGTACATAAAGAAACGTAGAGAAATTAAAAACACACACTTACAGTCTCTAATTTTCGGTTGAACCGTCTTCAGGAGAGATAAGAAAGGGAAACCAAGCGCACTGGTACAGAGACTGGTTGGAGACCCAACCATCTCTGTACCAGTGCGCTTGGTTTCCCTTTCTTATCTCTCCTGAAGACGATTCAACCGAAAATTAGAGACTGTAAGTGTGTGTTTTTAATTTCTCTACGTTTCTTTATGTACATTGAACTGTATTTGCCCATTTCGGATCGTATTTTCATCAAAAAAGTGTATATATATATATATATATATATATATATATATATATATATATAAACCAACTGAAAAAAGATAGCACACAGACAGACACAGGAATAACTCACTTCTATATTTCGACCATCGTCGTCATCAGGAGGCAAAGAGATTCTGCAGGAAGGCAGAGTGGCGACTCAGTCAGTCCCGCAGGAAGGCAAAGCGAAGTCGCGACTGAGTCACCGCTCTGCCTTCCTGCGGGATTTCTTTGCCTCCTGATGACGACGATGGTCGAAATATAGAAGTGAGTTATTCCTGTGTCTATCTGAGTGCTATCTTCTTTATAATTGGTTTTTATTTAAAAGTCGTTGGACCGTTTACTATATGCTATATATATATATATATAAATATATATTTATATTTAAGAGGTAGAAACAAAATAAAATTTTATTTCAAGGACTCAGTGACTTCTTTTTATGTCAGTACATTTGTTGTATTCCGTTTGTGGAAACCTCTTCTTAATCAAGCCATCGTTTTAGTTTTATAGCAAGGGAGAAATTCGAGCCACCCAGCAACCCAGAACAGACCGAGTTCTGATAAAATTTTATTTTATATATATATGTTTCTCTCCAAATGACGGTTTAACCGAAACTTATAGATTGTAAGTCTGTTTTTCTATTTCCTGTGTACCTATAGTTTACTTTAAAGCGTTTGTTGTCCTTTGTGAACCGTTCTCTTGATGCTAATTATATATATATATATATACATATATAACAGATTCAATAATATATCGACCGTTTGATAGAATAGGTGTGTTCTCTAATCGGGGTTCGGTCAATTTTCCAGGATAAAAAATTAAACTCTCGTTGCCAAAGTTTCGGTTTTATTTAAAACCTTTTTTATAGGCATCTTCTCCATACACTCTTCTTATATATATATTTGGGTTTATATAAGAAGAAATATGGGTTTTAATGAGGATATAAGAAGAGCGTATGGAGAAGATGCCTATGAAAAAGGTTTAACCGAAACGTTGGCAACGAGAGTTTAATTTTTTATCCTGGAAAATTGACCGAACCCCGATTAGAGAACACACCTATATACATATATATTTGTAAAACTTGATAAACAGAAATATTTTATGAGAATAATAAAGTGGTCACAAAATTAAATCGAATTTCCTTTCACTCATTGGCTTAAAAAAACAATTTATCATAAGTATAAATAAAATATATTAGACTAAAAATATACCGTCGTATCTTGTACGTGTTTTTTACACTGAGATAGCTTTTGAAGCTCATTCATTATCAAGTGCAAAATTGTCAGAATAATTATAATTTTCTTAATATAATTATCAATTATATTAATTCATTCATATGATGCCTGATATTTCATTGAATCAGCTTAACATAATGTTATATTATATTATTTTATCAAAAAAGTATGACTAAATTTTATTTTATTTTATTTATTAATTTATTTTATTATACATTTTTATTTTATATTTATCCCTCATCTTTTTGTTTTTGCTGCATGTTAATAACTGTAAAGAATTAACTTCACTCATTTGTGTGTTAACTCCAAACCACTTCTCCTCTAATGACGGTCATACCAAGTTCAAACTTTGTATGCAGGTTAATCCAGCATTTGTAATCCTTTAGTAATATTGTATATACATAATTATAAAGAACAAAAGGATGGGTAAGTCAGACTAATTTAAAGGAGTTCAGGAAGGATTAAGTAAACTTATCTGTTAATCTGTTCTAAATGTTCTGTGAACCCTGGTAGACAAAGCCATTGCTTTCGTTAGCACAGAGTCTAATTTAAATAACCCATTACTAATGTTTATAGTATTACATCTAATAAATTTAACAGAAGATGCTTTGATAATATATTTCAATAAGATTAATTTTTTATACTGACTATTTTACCTTTTGCCCAATTTATATCAAAATTTTTATTATTTATATAAAAAAAAAAATAAAAAGCTAATTTGTCCAACTCTACTTAGGGAGTTTACATGCAATTTTAATGATTTACCATTCTAGCCTATGTATAAACCTATACATGGGTGTTTCTTCGGCATCTAGTGTTTCAGTTGGGTTTTTGACTCTGACGAAGACCGCTTGTTGTGGTTGAAAGATCTTGGTCTTGTTTTCCCATTTCATATTGTAGTTTTGATCATTGATTGTTATTTCACGTGTTTATGTGAAATCGTTTTATAAACCTATGTATAACAACTTTTACATGAAATTTCAAAAATTTCATTTCGTAAATATCACTTAACGAAATTACGAAGTCCAGTTCTATAGGAGAGGATTTAATTAACAAATCACCAACAGTATTATGATTAGAACAAACTATATTAAGTCAAGATTGAAAAGGTTTAAAAAGTGGTGCCAATGACTCATGATGTGTTAAATTATGACTTGACATTAATAGGTTTCTGCTTCTGCTTAAGACGACATATATTTTTTACCTCTCTGAAAAGATTTTTCAATATAAGAAGTTTGTCTTCCGGAGTTAAAAGCTAGTAAATAGTTTTTCTATTTGACCTCTAACTCATATATACCCTGACCTGTCTTGCTCCGTCTTTTTCCTCTTTTGCCTCCCTTCTCAATCCTCAGTACCACACCAGATGTCCTATTTCACTTGTTTTAATATCAGTGAGACTTTGACGAAAACCAGTTGTTTTGATTGAAACAACTCCATCTCCACCACAACTCCTCCATCCTCAGTACCACACCAGATGTCCTATTTCACTTGTTTTAATATCAGTGAGACTTTGACGAAAACCAGTTGTTTTGATTGAAACAACTCCATCTCCACCACAACTCCTCCATCCTCAGTACCACACCAGATGTCCTATTTCACTTGTTTTAATATCAGTGAGACTTTGACGAAAACCAGTTGTTTTGATTGAAACAACTCCATCTCCACCACAACTCCTCCATCCTCAGTACCACACCAGATGTCCTATTTCACTTGTTTTAATATCAGTGAGACTTTGACGAAGACCAGTTGTTTTGATTGAAACAACTCCATCTCCACCACAACTCCTCCATCCTCAATACCACACAAGATGTCCTATTTCACTTGTTTTAATATCAGTGAGACTTTGACGAAAACCAGTTGTTTTGATTGAAACAACTCCATCTCCACCACAACTCCTCCATCCTCAGTACCACACCAGATGTCCTATTTCTCTTGTTTTAATATCAGTGAGACTTTGACGAAGACCAGTTGTTTTGATTGAAACAACTCCATCTCCACCACAACTCCTCCATCCTCAGTACCACACTAGATGTCCTATTTCACTTGTTTTAATATCAGTGAGACTTTGACGAAAACCAGTTGTTTTGATTGAAACAACTCCATCTCCACCACAACTCCTCCATCCTCAGTACCACACCAGATGTCCTATTTCTCTTGTTTTAATATCAGTGAGACTTTGACGAAAACCAGTTGTTTTGATTGAAACAACTCCATCTCCACCACAACTCCTCCATCCTCAGTACCACACCAGATGTCCTATTTCTCTTGTTTTAATATCAGTGAGACTTTGACGAAAACCAGTTGTTTTGATTGAAACAACTCCATCTCCACCACAACTCCTCCATCCTCAATACCACACCAGATGTCCTGTTTCACTTGTTTTAATATCAGTGAGACTTTGACGAAAACCAGTTGTTTTGATTGAAACAACTCCATCTCCACCACAACTCCTCCATCCTCAGTACAACACCAGATGTCCTATTTCTCTTGTTTTAATATCAGTGAGACTTTGACGAAAAGCAGTTGTTTTGATTGAAACAACTCCATCTCCACCACAACTCCTCCATCCTCAGTACCACACCAGATGTCCTATTTCTCTTGTTTTAATATCAGTGAGACTTTGACGAAGACCAGTTGTTTTGATTGAAACAACTCCATCTCCACCACAACTCCTCCATCCTCAGTACCACACCAGATGTCCTATTTCTCTTGTTTTAATATCAGTGTGACTTTGACGAAGACCAGTTGTTTTGATTGAAAAATCTTAGCCACATTTTATTATTTCGCATTATTTTTTTTTTTCAGGTAAGAATGGACTTTCTTCGCATTGAGGGAGCGTCGATTGTACCTGGAAGGTGGTGGACTGTTCGTTAATTGAGGTAATGTGTTATAACTGAAATCTTTCTACTAACATTATTACAAAAAATACAATTCATCTCTTACTGAATCACAATAAGAAATTCCAAATAAAACTAACATCTTTCAAACCAGTCTTCAACAGAGTAAAACAATTCCTTACTTGAAACATCTTACAAAAGATCACAGTGATCCCGTAAAGCAAAAATCAACGTCTAAACAACAATAAGAAATTTAGAATACTTGTATGTTAAATATTGGACAAAATACGAACAACCCATTTGTATAAAATAAAAATCACTAAAATTTTTTAGTAAATCATTGAGTGAAATAAAGAGTTATAGCAGTATAAAGGATATAATAATTTTGTAATTCTGAAAAATACTTCCAGCTCAAAAACCTTTACTTACTTGACTTTCTTTGTGTTTATTTGTTTTTTTGGTTTTCAAATTTTGTTTTAAAATATTTTGTATATATAAAAAATATACAAGTTCAAAATCTAAGAAGAGTAACAAACAGGGTAAAGAAACACATTTACTAATTCAAATTTTCGGAAAATGTGTTTTTATGAGAAAAGAGAGAGAGGGAGAGAGAGAGAGAGAGGGAGATAGAGGGAGAGAGAGGGAGAGAGAGGGAGAGAGAGGGGGAGAGAGGGAGAGAGAGGGGGAGAGAGAGAGAGAGAGAGAGAGAGACAGAGAGAGAGAGAGAGAGAGAGAGAGAGAGAGAGAGAGAGTTGCTCTTCTTCGATTTTGAACTTGTCTATGTCGAGTTTTGATTGTCTCTTTCATTTTCTTGTGGATATCACAATATATTATGTGTAATACTCTAGACTTATGGCAGCAAGTGCTAGTGGAATACTATTTTTAAAGTATGATAAACAAAAAAAAATACAAAAGTAAGAAATTTTTAATATTAAAATGTTATGAATGATTAAAATAAGTCTTAGTAAAATATCATTCTTTTTTATGTACTACCTCTTATATTTGTGTACAAAGGCAGCAGGTCTTCCCTTAAGCATATGTTATTAAAATAAGCAGCAGCTTCTGCATTGACCAGTTTCTTGTTGACACTCTCTAGTTTTCGTATCAGTTTGCGGTGAGACTCTGGTAGCTTCCAAAGAAGGTTAGCAAAAGACATTAACACACACAATAAACATAGGTCAAACACGAAAAACTAAATTTTAATCACTGTTTTAATCACTAAATTAACAAAATAAATAAAAATATGTACAAGCTTTCGGTACAGAAAGCTTGTACCGAAATACATACCTCTTATATGTATACAGATTACGATCTTCGAAGTTTTTGTGACTTCAGTCTACTTATCAAATTATTATACAGATTCTAAGTATTTTAAAGATGTTAAAATATAAAATGTAGACTGACACGATAGTCCGATTTGTCTGCTGGGTTGTTGGTCTGTTTGTTTATTATAGTCATGTGTTTTATGATTATTTCAACTGTTATTGTTAAAGAATGATGATTCGGTTTTTTTATTAAATTACAATAAGAAATTTCAAAATGGAACTTTGATCTTTCGAACTGTTCTTCATCAGAGGAATACATATAGCAGGGGACAATTCATAAACCTTATAGATTTCCAAAAACTATGATATATATATATATAATAACATAGATAATATAATATATTAGAGATAACATAGAGGCGAATTTATAAAAACGAACACATCTAACACTATTGAGTGATAACGGGAATAATATTGAAATGGTTTAATATTCGATAGCATATAATATAATATATGGTGCATGAAAAATAAATGGATTAAAAAAAAACATATAGCAGGGGGGCCAACCTGTGGTTCGCGAGCAACATGCAGTTCTTTGAAGGATTATTTGTGGCTCTCAAAAAATGTAACCGAGTTCTCTTTTCATTTTTGTGCAATTAGATTTTAAAAGCATATTTAATCTTTCCATATGTATTTTTTTTGTATACTTTTTAAATACGTATTTAATTGTGGCTCGCGAAAAATTTCAAATTTTGGAAACTTGCTTGGACTATCAAGGAGCTTGGGCCATTTCTGGCATTTAGCATTATATATGCTACAGGGCTGCCAGTCACTATGTTACTGTAAGAGTGGGCCAGGGTAGCCCAGTGGCAAGGTGCTCCCTTTTGTATCTTGTCGATTTATTCACGCGGGAGGTGTAGAAATGTCAGCAAGTCATCATCCCTAAGAAAGGATGTTAAACCGTCGGCCCCGAGCCTGTACGATGTCAAGTACTCGTTAAAGATCGCTACTTTTTTTCAGCTTTTCCTTTAAGTAGGATCTAGGTTATCATAAATTAAGTTCACCTCTTCTAGGTGCTCATAGATTAAGTTCACCTCTTCTAGGTGCTCATAGATTAGGTTCTCCTCTTCTAGGTGCTCATAGATTAAGTTCTTCTCTTCTAGGTGCTCAGAGATTAGGTTCTCCTCTTCTAGGTGCTCATAGATTAGGTTCTTCTCTTCTAGGTGCTCATAGATTAGGTTCTCCTCTTCTAGGTGCTCATAGATTAAGTTCTCCTCTTGTAGGTGCTCATAGATTAGATTATCCTCTTCTAGGTGCTCATAGATTAAGTTCTCCTCTCCTAGGTGCTCATAGATTAGGTTCTTCTCTCCTAGGTGCTCAGAGATTAGGTTCTCCTCTTCTAGGTGCTCATAGATTAGGTTCACCTCTTCTAGGAGCTCTAGAGAGATTCTCCTCTAACAGCAGCTTCCTTCACTAAACTGTCTGCTAACTTATCCCCCAACTATTCTTACATCTGCCTTTTATCCATTCGATTTCGATTAATAAAATTTACTGTACAACTCTCAATGCCACCTAGTGTCACTCATCTAACTACCAACACACCCAAGGTTGTTTAACTTCAGTATTCTACTTGAAAGCGGTATGTATTCACATCACGTCCATGGATGTTACCATACAATAAGCGTAGTCTAATCCAGTGTCCTCAATTAACATATTCACCACCTCCGAAAGGTGTTTCTTATGAATTAGACCCATATTATACTTTTAAAGGCTATTTTTCTTTTAAATAATTTCTTAATAGTTCCTTCTATGTCAACAAACATTTTAAAAGTAAATCTGCAAATTGGTTTACTTTCACTATTTTTTTACCTCCGATATGTTTATAAAAAGTCAAGAAAAAACTTTTGGAAATAGTTTTAATATTACATATGACATATGTAAAACAAATTACATACATGTTTTACATATTACATATGTAAAACAAATTACATATATGTTTTTTCCGGCTAAAATGGCAATGGTCACGTGACCTTCTGTAGTCATAAAGATGAAATATAGTTACTGAGTGCCACCAATGGCTGTTCACAAGATTTCCGCTACAACATCAAAAAAGCTAAAGGAAAAACCCTGAAACATAATTACATCTAAATACATAAAATTGTAGTCGAAGTAACCAAAAATAGAAAACAAAAATGTTTTTCCAATTTAACACATTAAGCATTTCTTTAAATCAAATTAAGTGGAACAATAAATAACAATTGTAGGGTAAAAATGTAATGAAACGGTCTCCACATATAAAAATTTTAATGATATAAACAACGCGTTTCGAACACGTAGTGTTCTTCCTCAGGCATTAACTAAGGATGAGTGCCTGAGGAAGAACACTACGTGTTCGAAACGCGTTGTTTATATCATTAAAATTTTTATATGTGGAGACCGTTTCATTAGATTTTTACCCTACAATGAGTAAATACCACATAATAACTGATTGCACTACATTAGAAATAAATAACAATGTCTGATTTATGAAGAAAAAAAAATAAGAACCAAACAACTTGTTTGATATTGTTCAAATCTAATATTGTTGGAATTTTTTCAAACATTTTTCAAGGAATAACAAAGTCTTTCGTTTAGTTTCTTGATTAAGCAATAATCTGTAATTTTGTTTGCAGCGTCGTGAGAGCATTGAGTTTTAAAAGTATATAATTAAGCCTTGTAGGATATCATGTTGTTTTTAGCAGACAAGGTCCATTGAGAAGTACAAATGGTCTACATGATATCATTAAAAAAAAAAAAAAAACAAAAATTTCGAATAACGAAATAAATCGTACAAACTTATAAGCTTAACGATTTTTTTTTTATTACTGATATAGACATTAGAATAAATGTTAATGATATACCTGCTAGACCACACTCTAGCGTATTTTATTATTTAAAATAGACTAAATAGTCTAGTTAGCAAAACATTTATAAATCACTATTTATAATAACATAAAAGAGTAAAGTTAACTAAACAGAACGCCCATACTTCATTATACAAGAACACAACTTCACTTGTGATACGCTATAAAACATTTTCAAGCTAATGAAAACAATGGAATAAATGAAATATACAACACATGCTAAAGAGTAAAAATTTATAAATCCATCAATATTGTAAAACTTCCTTGCAAACATAGTCCATAAAGAAAAGGTTGGGAACTACTGTCATAGTGTACTCAAGTAAATATTACACATATGTATTTTAAATACTAAATGTTTGTTTGAACAGTCAAAAAATAGAATATATTAGATTTTCAATTAAGACTGTTTTATTTATGATTGTTTATTAATATTATTATGATATTATGATATTATTTATGATATTATTACGATATTATGATATTATGATATTATTTATGATATTATGATATTATTTATGATATTATGATAAAATAACATGTATTTACATTTACTTTTAAATATTAAGAGCATACCTTCCAGCTAAGAAATCAAGATTAATTTGTAGATTTTAAAAAGATAAAATCAGAGTATTTTCAACTTTAGTTATAAAGAATCAAACTACTATTATTAAAAGTAACTTATTTCCAATTCACGAGCTACAAAATCCCTTAGTTGCCATTTATTCATATTATTATTATATTATATTATATTATTATATATATTCATATTGAGGGATTTCAAGAATTACGTCACCAAACAAAAAAGTTTAATTTGAAACTAACAACGCGTTTCAAACACTTAGTGTTCTTCAAATTTACATCTAAAATAAAAATATATACATATCTGTGAGATTTAAGAACATCAGAGTGAATTATTTAAATATGATTACAATATATGAATGCTGAATTGAACAGTTGAGGTTTTTAACAACGAAATTAGTATTAAAAAAATACTTAATTAATCCTGAACTTTAATAAAATGTTTATTATTAAGGTTCAGGATTAATTAAGTCAATTTTCTTACTAATTTTTCCTTCTTAAAAACCTTCCCAGTTCAATTTAATATTCATAAATTGTATGCAATTTCAAATAATTCACTCTGATGTTTTTAAATCTCACAGATATGTATATATTTTTATTTTATTTTATTTTTTTTTAGATGTTAACCTAAAGAAGAAGACTAAAGTGTTCAGTTTTAATGAAACTTTTTTGTGTGGAGACGTAATTTTTAAAATCTCTCAGTATGAGTAAATACCACAGTATAACAGATTGCACAAGTAATGTATTCATGATTAAGAATAAAGGAAAGGTCTACACACAAAAGATTTTATACAACAGAGATGTAACCTGAGGATGAACACTAAACGGTCGAAATTTTTGATAAAAACTTGGTGTTTTTTTCACTAATGCCAATCACGAGAGTTCTCTAAATAAATTACAAAAAGGTCTGTTTTAATGTTTTCAAAGAAATCTTTTAACATATGAAAGCTTATATTACGTTCCACTGTTTAAATAATTGTAAACTAATATGCAATATGTTTATATCAAAACAGAGAAGGGATCATGACTTTTTAAAATATCTTTCTCTTTTGTTTTGAACTATTAGCTTGTAATTTTAAATAAGTGAGGGACAACACCCTTGAACTTATACCTCTGCAGTTAATCACCAATGAGCCTGATATTAACTCCGCAGATTAAAGGATATAAGTGCGCTTAATAGGATTTAAAATTATTAAATAAGATCCAGATATAATCGATTTACTTCTGTTAGTGTGACAAATTGAATTTATTTGAAAAAAGAAATCATCAATAGAATTTATAATATAAATAAACAAAGACTATAGACTAGCGGTTCTCAACCTTTTTTTACTTCCCCTAAAAAAAACACTTATTCTCTGACCTCACACCCCCTATAGTTTAATACTTTATTTAAAGATCAAATATGTGAGAATCATATTAAATTTAATAGAAATGATAAGTGAACTCAAGTGTTCTTATACAATCCTTCTGTTCTTGCTGTGAACAATATTTCAGTCCCTATTAAAGCAGTCCTAAAATTGAAAAAAAAAGACCAACTGAAAGAATTTGATAGAATAATTTCATTATTGATTCAAATAAAAATAATTATTTTTTTCGAACAGTTTCATTTTTTTTATATAACTTCAAAAACTCGATAAGCAAGTATTATCAATATATAAACATATTGTAGGGTAAAAAGTTAATGAAATGGTCTCCACATATAAAAATTTTATCGTATAAACAACGTGTTTCAAACACGTAGTGTTCTTCCTCAGGCATTAACTAAGGGTGAGCTTAATTATGTGCCGGCTTAATTATTCATCTTATAAATGATTTTTAGGATATTCGACACATAGGATCGCTTTCTATAAAAAATCAAATAACAGTTCGTTATTCTCGTGGTGTATGCAATATTTATCTCCAGAAAAGGCTTTATATTAATTAATTAAGTGTTAATAAGTATAAAAACAATTAATAATAATACTCAATCAAAAATAAAAGTTGAAGACAGCTAAATAGAAGTAAATTAACACTAACATAGTAGAATTACTTGCTAGACAGTTGGGATTTAAAAATCAGGCTTACCACCCTAACTCTTCCTGATCTCATTTCACGTTATATCTAAAAATCAGGCTTGCCATCCTAACTCTTCCCGAGCTCATTTCACTTCATATCTAAAAATCAGGCTTGCCACCCTAACTCTTCCCGATCTCATTTCACTTCATATCTAAAAATCAGGCTTACCACCCTAACTCTTCTTCATCTCATTTCACTTCATATCTACAAATCAGGCTTACCATCCTAACTCTTCCCGAGCTCATTTCACTTCATATCTAAAAATCAGGCTTGCCACCCTAACTCTTCTTCATCTCATTTCACTTCATATCTAAAAATCAGGCTTGCCACCCTAACTCTTCTTCATCTCATTTCACTTCATATCTACAAATCAGGCTTGCCACCCTAACTCTTCCTCATCTCATTTCACTTCATATCTAAAAATCAGGCTTACCACCCTAACTCTTCCTCATCTCATTTCACTTCATATCTACAAATCAGGCTTACCACCCTAACTCTTCTTCATCTCATTTCACTTCATATCTACAAATCAGGCTTACCACCCTAACTCTTCTTCATCTCATTTCACTTCATATCTACAAATCAGGCTTACCACCCTAACTCTTCTTCATCTCATTTCACTTCATATCTACAAATCAGGCTTACCACCCTAACTCTTCTTCATCTCATTTCACTTCATATCTACAAATCAGGCTTACCACCCTAACTCTTCCTCATCTCATTTCACTTCATATCTAAAAATCAGGCTTACCACCCTAACTCTTCCTCATCTCATTTCACTTCATATCTACAAATCAGGCTTGCCACCCTAACTCTTCTTCATCTCATTTCACTTCATATCTACAAATCAGGCTTGCCACCCTAACTCTTCTTCATCTCATTTCACTTCATATCTACAAATCAGGCTTACCACCCTAACTCTTCCTCATCTCATTTCACTTCATATCTACAAATCAGGCTTGCCACCCTAACTCTTCTTCATCTCATTTCACTTCATATCTACAAATCAGGCTTGCCACCCTAACTCTTCTTCATCTCATTTCACTTCATATCTACAAATCAGGCTTACCACCCTAACTCTTCTTCATCTCATTTCACTTCATATCTACAAATCAGGCTTACCACCCTAACTCTTCTTCATCTCATTTCACTTCATATCTACAAATCAGGCTTACCACCCTAACTCTTCTTCATCTCATTTCACTTCATATCTACAAATCAGGCTTACCACCCTAACTCTTCTTCATCTCATTTCACTTCATATCTACAAATCAGGCTTACCACCCTAACTCTTCTTCATCTCATTTCACTTCATATCTACAAATCAGGCTTACCACCCTAACTCTTCTTCATCTCATTTCACTTCATATCTACAAATCAGGCTTACCACCCTAACTCTTCTTCATCTCATTTCACTTCATATCTACAAATCAGGCTACCACCCTAACTCTTCTTCATCTCATTTCACTTCATATCTACAAATCAGGCTTACCACCCTAACACTTCCTCATCTCATTTCACTTCATATCTAAAAATCAGGCTTACCATCCTAACTCTTCCCGATCTCATTTCACTTCATATCTAAAAATCGATATCAACAAAAAAATTATGTCGGACAACCTGGATTATATCCTTGTTTTTTTCATTATTGCTCCGTTTTTAAGTACGAGGATTAAATGTCTTACATCAGTACTTGAAAACTAGACTTAAAAAGTAACTTTTGGAAAGTTATATAATTTACTGGAGATAAATTTTGATTTATATTTATAAATCAAAGTTAATGTTGTTATTGAGATTGGTGAAGTTAAAAAAGTGTAGAATTGTAAAAATGAAATGGAATGTGAGGACTGGAGAGTGAGTCAGCTGTGAGGTGATTGGCTGGAGGCTATAGAGCGAGTAAGCTCTGATATAAGTGAATAATAACAGTTTACTTAAGAAAGGCCTGATTGGGGGAGTGAGCGCGGAGTCAGGGCAAAGGGGGACTGGTCATTAGCACGAGGCTATTGAGGGAGAGATTGGACCATTCAAAGAATATAATTCGCAGCCTCTATTTGAAGTCCACAGTTACAACACTTGCGTTAGCTACAAATATACATGCCGACAGACCACACGGATCGCGTCATTACACTTTCAAACCGACTACCACTCAGGCCCCCAAGACTCAAGCCTTCTTTAAATAACTGAATCCAGTGTCACCCAAAACAAACTTTACTTGCGTAACAAGCATATAAACTGCAGAAATTATTGATACAACATTGCACAATAAACAAAATGGCTTTAAGAGCCTAGTTAACAGGACCTTGTTCTCAGTAATTCAGATCAGCAAAGCCAAGAAAACAAATATCTGCGTTTGTCTCCAGAAGACAAGTAAAGTTATATGTTTTCTTTCTTAACATATATATCTGAGAAAATTACTTGAGATAACCAAAACGATGTTATACATTTTTGTATGCGTCATTTTTCTATAACTATATATATATATATATATATATATATTATATAATACTCGAGATTCGTGAGTGTTAGTCCTTTTTTTTTGTGTTCTCTAGCTGTAACTTTAATTATATATATATATATATATGTCAATGATCAAACCACAAAATAAGAAATGGTTTGAAAATAAGAAGACTAGGCTAGAAGCTAGCCCAGAGGTCGGCAACCTTTAACACTAAAAGAGCCATTTGAACCCTGTTTCCACTGAGAGCCGCAAATTCTTTTTGACATCTAAAATGGGGAAAAAAGCATTTATTAGAAAGTAAAAAATAAACATAAACGTATTAGTGTTTGACCACCCTTTGAAAGAAGGGCTATAAAGTGTTGCTTATGAAATCGACAAAGTGCTACAGAGAGTACAAAGTGTTACTCTCGTTAGAGGTGAAAGCAAATGAATCTGCCCAAGCATCATATAACGATCTATTTTCCTCAAATATTTTCCTTTTCTTAGATTTCTCCATATCTGGTCTTGTTGGGGGTTGAAAGTTGAGATGGCGTTTTGGCGGGAATACCGGCTTTCGCGAATATGACGTTTATTTTGAGCTACAAAAAACAAGACTAAGATCTTTCAACCGTAACAAGCCGTCTTAGTCAGAGTCAAAAACCCAACTCTTAGTTGGGATGGGATCTTAGTCTTGTTTTCCCATTTCTTATTGTGGTTTGATCATTGATTGTTGTTTCACGTGTTTATGTGAAATTTTTATATATATATATATATATATATATATATATATATAACAAACACTTTTTCTTCTTCTTGGAATTTGGTCTGGGTTAATATACGGAATCACCTTTTTGCCAACGTTTCAGGGCTTATAGTTATAGCCCTGAGGATGTATTAAAATAAAGACGAAACTTTGGCAAAAAGGTGATTACGTATATTAACCCTGACCAAATTCCAAGAAGTAGAAAAAGTGTTTGTTAGTAATTTGTGGTCAAGAAAACTGTACGGTATATATATACTATATATATATATATATATATATATATAAACACTAATAACTTCTCGACCGTGTGACAGATATACAACTAAAAAATGATCGATCGGGATGCGGTCAGTTTCTTCCACTTTTTAATTCAAACTCTCATTGCCGACGTTTCGATTTTATTCAAAATCTTTTTCATAGGCCTACAAACAGAGGAAAAACTAGAATTTTAATACGTACATTTTTAAAACACAAACAAAAGAAGTACACTATGAAAATTAAATACAATCTTGAGTATTAGGATAACAATGATAGAATAATAAAAAAGAGAAAAAGATGGAGTCTAACTATAAAAACAATAAAAACTATAAAAACTGTAAAAAAAAACTTTGTTTTTATAGTTAGACTCCATCTTTTTCTCTTTTTTATTATTCTGTCATTGTTATCCTAATACTCAAGATTGTATTTAATTTTCATAGTGTACTTCTTTTGTTTGTGTTTTAAAAATGTACGTATTAAAATTCTTGTTTTTCCTCTGTTTGTAGGCCTATGAAAAAGATTTTGAATAAAATCGAAACGTCGACAATGAGAGTTTGAATTAAAAAGTGGAAGAAACTGACCGCATCCCGATCAATCATTTTTTAGTTATATATATATATATATATATATATATATATATATATATATATATTCAAAACGACGGAAACACACACATAGTATTTCTTCTTTTTAGTGCTTGTTCTAGGGTATGCAATTGTGGCTCATTTATTATTTAGTACCCATTTTATTAATGAGTGGAGCCACATTACCTGTTGATTTTACATTAGAAGTCGTGAATTTTGTTGAACATAAGTGTATTTAGAGTAGGGATCTTTAACAAGTACCTGATATCGTACAGGCTCGGTACTGACCCTCATTAAATGTTGATTCTACATTGAGAGCCCTAAATTTTCCTTAATTCAAATATATTTAGAGTAGGAATCTTTAACGAGTACGTGATATCGTAGGCTAGGCTAGAAGCTAGCCCAGGGGTCGGCAACCTTTAACACTAAAAGAGCCATTTGAACCCTGTTTCCAAAAAAAAAAGAAACCCTCACTGAGAGCCGTAAATACTTTTTGACATCTAAAATGGGGAAAAAAGCATTTATTAGAACGTAAAAAATAAACATACACTTATTAGTGCTTTGACTACCTTTTTAAAGATGGGCTATAAAGTGTTGCTATGAAAACCACAAAGTGCTACTCTCGTTAGAGGTGAAAGCAAATGAATCTGCCCAAGCATCATTGAACGATCTATTTTCCTCCAATATTTTCCTTTTCTTAGATTTCTCTATATCTGGCCTTGTTGGGGTGAAAGTTGAGATGGCGTTTTGGCGGGAATACCGGCTTTCGCGAGCATGACGTTTATTTTGAGCTACAAAAAACAATAAACTATACTTTTTTTTTAATATTTTAACATTTAATATTTCAAAGATCGCATAAAGATCTTCAAATTTAGAACTAAAACAATAAAAAAAAATAACTAACACAAATAAAATACACATAAATACTTTTTTAAAATAATTTATTTTGCCAAGCTACTCGTAGTCACAGTGTAAGGATGAAAGAACCGCAGGTTGCCGACCCGTGGGCTAGTCTGATAGCATAGCCTAGAGACCGAGGCTCAACGTCCACTCCGTTGGACGACGAGGTCAGATTTATTCACCTTCCGGATGAACAAATCGAGAGCAAACTGATTGTTAAAGTCTACCATAGGTGTATCTCTCTAGAGACGAGAAAGTCACCACTGTTAACTAAATTTCTAAAAAGCCCATGGGTTAGGTTAGGTTGCATTGGCAGTCCCACAATGGAACACACATAGGACGAGCATTGGCCCTTTGTGATACCACACAATGAAGATTGATTCTACAGTGGGAGTCCTACATTTTGCCTAACTCAAGTGTATTTAGAGTAGGGATCTTTAACGAGTGCCTGCCATCGTACAGGCTCGGGAACCGACAGTTTAACGTCCTTCTCCGAGGGACAACGTGCTCAGATTTATTCACCTCCCGCGTGAATAAATCGAGGGCCAGGTGGGGATCGAACCCCGGTCCTATCAGTTCAGAGGCGAGCACGTAACCACTGAGCTAGCCTGACCCCAAAGCCCATGGGAAAATCTATTTTCTTTTTTTGTTTTCACAGTATCGTCCATGTCCATATTCTACTATAGTCAAACTACTTAATCATGTCAACTGTAAACCATATTTGAGTGTCATGTCAACAAACCGACGTCATGATTTCAAAGCATTTTACTTTAATATAACTAGTAAAGATTTGTCTATATATCTCTTAATAATTGTTTCAATACATAAGTTTTCTGCATCTATCACAACACATTACCTGATTAAAAAATTAGTAAAATTATTATTCAATAGTTTATATTAAATTATTATTAAAATTATTAATGGTTATAAAAATTAGAAATAATTATTATAAATTATATATTAAATATATATAAATAAGTATATGAAATTAAACCAGAAGGAAAAAAAAAGAAAACAATAGAAAAAATGCTCTGAGGCCTTTCAATTTATGTTATCAGAGAGAAAACAAAGTAAGAACTAAAGGAGACAACATAAAAAGTATGTACAAAGAAGGTGACGAAGGTTCTTAGATCCTTAGTTCTTACTTTGTTTGCTCTCTGATGATTTAAATTGAAAGGCCTCAGAGCATTTTTTCTATTGAAGCTAGTATAATATATTGTGGAATAGGTTGAAGATAAAGTAGGTTTAAAAGATACAGAAGTAGAAAGGAACCAAGAAGGGGGCACAAGTAACCAAGTAGCAAGGGGCAAGGATTTGACCTCGAGAACTTTAAACCTAACCTCTGCTACATGTGTATAACCGATCGACATGTTTAAACGACTAATTCATTCATTGAGTCGTGACAGGACAATCTAAAACTCATTCATATTATTAATTAAAAAAAAACTAATTGCTTGGTATCAAACTAATGAAAGCCAACCTTTCAACGAATTTGATTCGCAAATTAATATATAAAAAAGATTTCACATAAACACGTGAAATAACAATCAATGATCAAACGACAATAAGAAATGGGAAAACAAGACTAACATCTTTCAACCGTAACAAGCGGTCTTCATCAGAGTCAGTCGGGCTTTGACTCTGACGAAGACTGCTTGTTACGGTTGAAAAGATCTTAGTCTTGTTTTCCCATTTCTTATTGTCGTTTGTTAATAAATTAATATATAAATATATCGAAAATGTAATAAATGATATAAAATAGAAATTAACAAATAATCTTTTAAAATCTAAATATTTTTTTAAAAAAAATTAATATATTTAGTTTAAAATATATACATAATTTTAATTTTAATTTTACTGGTTTTTAAATTATTAAAAATATATTGATTCTGCTTTGAGAGTCCCTAAATTTCCCCCTAATACTGTTTCCCTCAGAGTGACTTTTAAAAGCATGGTTTCTCAATCTTTTTTACCATAGGGTGAATTCGTGCACGAATTACTATTTGTGAATTAAGGAAAATTCTGGCCGCACATTCCATTTCAATAGGGGAAAAAAATAGCAATAAAACTAAAGTAGTGCTAAGTGAGTTGAGTACCAATTCGTTGTGTTCGTATATACTCGTAGTTACTTTCGGGAAAAAAAAACTAAGATCTTGGTCTTTTTTTCAAATTTCTTATTGTGGTTTGAAGATTGATGGTTGCTTTTGTATAGTGCCAAAATTTTCTATTTATTAATAATATAATTTTGGGTTTTTATACACTAATTTTCTTTTCATTTTATTTTATATAGTTCCGGTCTATTTTTGTAATTTTTTTATTTTGTTATTTGTATTTGAGAAGTTTACTTGATGATAAAGTGTTTGAAATGCGTACTTTAAATAAAAAAACCTATGTTTATTGGAGACTTTGTATTATAGTTTTACTCTGAGTATGAAAAATTTCTTTAATGATAAAAATGATTTTGTGGAAGTAAAAAAATACATTTTTTATAATAAGAGCATTCAAATATTTTTTAAATAACATTTCAATAAGAAGGAGAAAAAATTTTAATTATTCGGTATTTCAATAAGTAGAAAAGTAATTTGTAAATTCTTCGAATTAAGAATGATTCTCAAGTCTATAAAATAAAAAAAACAACTCTAGGTCAAATGGAGAAGTATAGTGATAAAATAGCTATATCATTCGTGTCAATCAGTATATAATTGACGTGAATTATCTATTTATTCTGCATCAATACAATTATACTTAATGATAGAATCAAACATTTGGCTAATTAAAAGAGTTAAATTAAACAACTGATTTATTTTGTCTATGATGTGTTGACATAAATTAGTTGACTGGCAACAAAGGGAAATACAAAAACAAGAAAAACTGAAGAAGAAGAAGATTAAAGTATAGGATTGGTTGTATTCACCGATGGCCTTTATTAACAATGACAACGTGGTGGAGCCAGGCAAACAATAGACCATATATTGCACCGACCTCACTCCCCTGTCTGCCTCCTCTGAAAACTGGTCCAAATTGTGAAATCCAATTGTTTTTTTTTTTTTTTGATCCCAACATAACTATTAGCTTATTAAGGACTAATTTATTTTTCAAATTGTATTATTAAAAATAAAAAAACCGGTTTTTTTTTCATAAGATTTATAATTTTTAAACTAATTATATTTCTATATACCAAATGTTTTATATTGTTTATAAGTAACCAGCATTAAACAAATGTAGCAATATACATATATTAAGTTTATTTTATAACAAATTTTTTTTTTTGTTTAATTCATCGTTGTGTGACAGTAGTATACTAAAGAGTCGAGCAACTTTTACGAAACAACAAAAATCAAGACAACAATGACAATGAAAAAGCTAATATATCTATGTATATATATATATATATTAAATATTATATATATAACTTTAATATATATATATATATATATATATATATATATATATATATCAACACATAAACCACAGTAAGAAATCAGACAAAAAATCTTATTCTTTTTACTGTGGTTTAAACGTTGATTTTGTTTTCACTTGTTTTTTGTAAAATCTTATTATATATATATATATATATATATAAAATATGATACGATTTCGACGACGATGGTCGAAATATCGATGTGAGTTATGTCTGTGTCTTTCTGTGTGTTTCCTTCGTTTTGAATTTATTTTATATATATATATATATATATGTCACATTATATATAGTTCAATGTAGATAAGAAAAGTAGAGAAATTAAAAACACACACTTACAGTCTCTAATTTTTAGTTTGATCCTTTTTCAGGAGAGATAAGAGAGGGAAACCAAGCGCACTGCTACAGAGACGGTTGGAGACCAACAACATTTCTGCACAAGCGCCCAGTCAAACAGAATAAGGTAGACAAGAATCAATTTAAAATTAAATATAGTTTTTTATTTCTTTATATTTATTTATCTACATTGAACTGTCTCTGTCTCTCTCTCCCTATCTCTCTCTCTCTCTCTCTCACTCTCTCTCTCTCTCTCTCTCTCTCTCTCTCTCTCTCTCTCCTCTCTCTATATATATATATATATATATATATATATATATATATAATATATATAAATGTATATATATATATTCATTCATAGAGAAATTGGTAAGAAATTTACTGTATATATATATATATATATATATATATATATATATATATATATTATATGCACAGTAAATTTCTTGCCAATTTCTCTATGAATGATTTTTCGGTATAGCACTAATACACTAAATAGCACTAAATACACTTATTTTAATTTATATATATATATAAATATTAAATATACATATATATATATATATATTATATTCAGGTTCGGAATCGAAGAAGAGTAACACATAAAGTAAAGAATTACACTTAGTCACAGACACTTTTTGAAAATTTGACACCCTTTGTCTTTTCTCCTCAAAACGGATTTTCCAAATATTTGATTTAGTAACTGTGTTTCTTTAATCTGTGTGTTACTCTTCTTCGATTTTGAACTCGTATTGTGTCTAGTTTTTATCATCATTCTGTTTATCAAGAGAATATATATATATATATATATATATATTGATGTTGAGTAGCAGTTTGCTTCTCAACGCGAGTACTTCAAACTTCTTCCTGATGACGACGGATGTCGAAATATTGAAGTAAGTTCTGTAGTGAAAAAACCAATGTTGTGTCTTAAGATTTTAAAAAAGATCTTTTTTCCATTTCTTATTGTAGTTTAAACATAAATATATATATATATATATATATATATATATATATATATATATATATCGTATATTTGGGGAACATTCCTTCGTTTATACACATCGTCGAAGAGGACCGAAACGTTGGAAGAAATAAATGCATCGGAAACAAAACATATGGTGATTTGATGTACCTTGTTGCTGGTGAATTTGAAAGACTCTTAAGAGATTTGGAAAAGGTATCCAAGGAATATTAATTTAATTAATTAATTGATATTTAATATTAATTAAACATAAATTAATTTTTAATTATTAATTAAAAAACAATAGGCAGAAAATTCAATCTCATATATATATATATATATATATATATATATATATATATATATATATATATATATATATATCAATGATCAAACCACAATAAGAAATGGGAAATCAAGACTAAGATCTTTCAACCGTAACAAGCGGTCTTCGTCAGAGTCAAAAACCCAACTGAGTTCAAAAAACCCAGAGTCAGTTGGGTTTTTGACTCTGACGAAGACCGCTTGTTACGGTTGAAAGATCTTAGTCTTGATTTCCCATTTCTTATTGTGGTTTGATCATTGATTGTTGTTTCACGTGTTTATGTGAAATCTTTTTATATATATATATATATATATATATTTAAATAGTCTAGAGTATTAGATAATGAGCACATTACATAATTAATTATGTAACTAAATGTAATAATGAGCGCACAGTTTGAAATAGATCTTCAAAACCAGAGAGTTATCGTCTAATTGAAACCTGATTATGTTATATTGTATTTGACATGTTTCGGCATTGAATACTTCAGGTTCATAATTAAACAACAGCTCAGACTGTTCTACTAAAGTCAAAGAAGAAACAGACTTTGAGAAAACTTATGCCTCATTATCATAATAATTCAAAGATATTTGAGGGCTCTCAATCCATGATGCTGACTTTGACACTGTACATTTGTCGAGAGTTTCAGTAATGTTTCATCTTTGACACAAAACCCGGAAATAATTAGCGATAGATTATATATTCAGCAAGATGAGAACTCGAGTCATTGGTGTTTGAGCTATCTAAGAATATTTTATTAAGCTCTACTAATAGTTGATTACAATAAATATAAACATTGATTTTAAAATTTTCAAACATCGTTATGAATATTTTTTTTTATTTTTTTAATCGATCCCCCTAGAGAATTAGAAATATCTGCTCTTTACGGTCTTTTGTTTTATCGGTCATTCTACTTTGGGAGTTCACAATTTTCCTTAAAACCAGTGCATTTTGAGTAGAAATCTTTAACGAGTGCCGGACATCGTAGATGCTCGGGACCAACAGCTTAACGACCTCTCGGAGGGGTGATATGGTCACATATATTCACCTCCCGCGTGAATAAATCATGGACCTAGTGGGGATCGAACCCCGAACCTACCAGTTCAGAGGTGAGTACGTTAACCACTGAGCACTACTATTACTACTATTTTGGTAGTAAACCAAAATAGTAGTAATAGTAGTGCTAATTGTAAAACAAATATGTTGTAGCCCTGAAGATGAAATACACTTATGTCGAAACGTCGGCAAAAGGACTAGTTTCAAATCATTAGACCTCAACCCTCAAAAAAATTATATCATATATATAATATAAAAAGATTTCACATAAACACGTGAAATAACAATCAATGATCAAACCACAATAAGAAATGGGAAAACAAGACTAAGATCTTTCAACCGTAACAAGCGGTCTTCGTCAGAGTCAAAAACCCTACTGAGGGGTTGTTTGCCTAAAACAAGATCTTAGTCTTGTTTTCCCATTTCTTATTGTGGTTTGATCATTGATATATAATATATATTATATATATATATATATATATATATATATATAGGTGGGTGAGTGTGTTAGCATTGCTTGTTACCACGATGCGGTCCAGAATCTTTGATGGATCAAGTATTTTACACAGAAATGGGTAAATGACCCCATAGTGTAGATGATCCGTATTGTTTGGGAAGAATTATGCATGACGGGAAAGTAACTTTTTTGCCAAAAATCGGTTTTTAGAAAACATTTTTTTCTCTTAAACTGCTAACTCTAGAATTTTAAAATTTTGGCATTATCCTTGATGTTACAAATGGAATAAACGAAAAATATATTCAAAATTTTAAAACAACGGGAAATATTGTTTTTTTCCAATAAAATGTAAAAATTTGGACTTATAATTCAATCTCAAAGCTTGTGAGACCGATACAAGCCGTACCGTTTGACGGATCAAAATGAAACTATGCCTAGAAATAGAATATTATGTGGAGGATGAGTTGACATAATTTTTGTAAAAATTGCATTCACCAGAGGGCGTTAGAGTACAATTTCTGTTTTCATTTTGTATTCTGTTTCTATGGTATGATGGATTTGTCTCATAAAATGCTTTAACAAACGTATATATTGCACTCTTGAGCAAAACTTAATAACAGTTATAATTACTTCATCTTTGTGAATTGTAGTATCTTACCATGATTTTGAAATGTGTCGATTGGACTCTTTCCTCAAGAAAGTGGGATTTATGTTTGTTGACAAATATCCAGTTTTTTCACTATTCTAGTCTAATTGTTCATATTTATTATTTTCAAAAATTAGAAGCTCCCAACTATAACAATTTTAAATTATACTGAATAGCTGGCTTTGACTTTGATTTGATTATGTAAACTGGCTAATTATTAATATATTTTGTCTCAATATACATTCATAGCAAACTTATAACACAGTAAAAGACGCGTCTTTTTTTTTCAGGAGCACAAGACCACTTCAGATTTTTTTAATTCATTTAGACCTCAGGAACCGTTTCCGTTTCAAATTCATTACTCTTAATATTTAAATGAAAACAATTTTTTTTAAATATATTTTAAAATAATTAGATAATTAATTGTAAAAAAGTAGGTTAAGTGAAAGTATGGGAGGAATTTTCGATTGGGTTGTAAGCCATCTGGAACTTGTTCCTACTACCTGTTTCAATCTACGTTCATAATTAATAAACATTTCAAGTTGAATTAATAACCTGAATATTTTATTAAAATTATCTTAATTGAAATTAATTTTATATTCATACTATATTCAGAAGTCTAGTTTTTTTTAATATTTATAAACTATATATAGTTATAAACAAGTATTATAAGTAATGAAGGAGATAAACAAGGAAGAATTACTTTGCAAATTCTATATATTAAACACAACCAGTATTCTCTTACGAATAGTAGAGATATTTAACTGCTGTTTATACAGATGTGTTAAGATAAATACCTTTTTGGTGATCTATATTTGGTAGTGTAATTTTGCATTGTTTAGCAATCACTGATAAATGGGTTAAGGTGCTAACTTTCAGTGTGACGTATTATACATGCAAAGTAAATCGTATGTTTATTATTTGCATTCTTAAACACACATTATTTTAAAACCAACTGAAAATAATAATGTCAAAATAAAATTTATCCTAAAAATATCATATTTAACTAAGTTCTACGAGTATAACTTGTTGTCAGAAATATTTACATTTTTACATCTTATCGTTTTATGATTATTGTTATGTTTATTTTTTTTTATATTGCATGATTTTTTACTTTAATATAAGTAAAGTATAGTGATCGTGAAAAAATTCGATCTCAAGATTTTGACGGAATTACATGTTTTGAGGTCCCAGAAGTCGTTTTATGAAGTTTTTTCGATGATGTCGATTCGAATAATTTTTAGGAGACAAAAATCATTATATAGTAAACCAGTTTGATATTTTTTTACTTATAGAAAATTAACAGTATAGAAAAATATCCAGATTTTATTAAAGTTGAGTTTGAACCACTTAAGATTTTTTTTTATAATAAACAATCTGTTTTCTATTTAATAAAGTAATGGAAGTTTTAATGGAATCATTAAATGAAATGACTTGTGAATTATAACAATGAAATCTGGAAGTCATTGCTTCGAGTGACGTCATATGCATGTCATTGGGATCATATTCACCTAGTCTTAATAACGCGTCGTATTGGTTTGAATTAATAACTCAAATATTTTACATAGATTAGTCTGAAAAATAATTATTATCTTCAAGTTCACTTCAAACAGTAAGTAAAAAGTGATTTTCAAATTATTTCTACATTATTTATGAATATTTCATTTGTTAATTATTAATAATCATCAACATAATGAAATAATTACCAATGAGTAATTTTTATTCAATATGGCTGCTTTGCTTGTCCATAGGTCAGCGTCCTTTCATCTATTATGAAAGTATGATTCAATTTCATTTCCTTTGTAAGTTAGATGTAATCTAAATAAAATTTGATTTTAAACTAAACAAAAACGATTGAAGCTATTAATACGTAATGAATTTAGAACAAAACACACAAATTTTAACTGCTGCATATTAATGTTAACAAACTTTCATTTGTTAGATTTAGATACATTTAAAATTTATTTGTTAGATTAATGACAATTTGTTTAATATTAAACATTTCATTTTGTCAGAATACACTATTCGAAATTTAAGACAAATATTAATAATTAACATAATTAAATGGTTTTAAATCAGTTCTCTGTATGGTAAATTATAGTCCTTTGGAAATTTAATTTATGCTTATGTTGTAGTTTATACTCTGAATTAATAGAATGTATTTAATGTTAATAACATTATTAGTAATATTGATGCAACAAATATGTCTTATTTTCTGGAGCCTAATCTATATATTTATAAAACTTTGATGTTCTTGTTTAAATACCTGCATACAGGTGACAATTAGAATACCTTTTAATTCCAGTTTTGAAGAATTATTCATATAAATATTAAAGAAAACAGTAAGTAATATATTACTTTACAAATAGTGAATTAAAAAGAAAGGAGAATGAAAAATAAATTCTCTCAACATAGTTCTAGTTTTTATTTAAAATAGTTTGACAAACTTTAATTTCTTAACGTGTTTGTTTAGTTTGTTAGTATTTAATACAAACTAAGTAGTTTTAGTTTATTTGTATTTAATACAAATAAAGACTAAAGCATTATATTAGACATAATGATGTGAACATTTTGAATGATACCACTTAACATTTAAACATTTTAATTTCAAATGTTATTTTGATTGCTCATTATCAAAGAACTGTTTTTCAGGTTACCCATCATTCTGTAATTTCTTAAGCAAAAATCAAGGCCCTTAAAGAAAAAGTCTTTTCAGATTTAACATTCAACAAAGGAAATAAATCATAACATAGGTGAGTTTCTTTTTTCTTTTTCTAGATAATTCAGTATTTTATATATTCTTTGAGTCTTATTCTCATAAAGTTTTAATTTAAGGAAAACAGGCTCGACTGGTAGTGGATTTTAAGAATATATTTTGCAAAAAAGGGATTGAATACTTTAATTTCTTTTATCAAAATGATTTTCATTAGTTTTAGCACTTGCTAAATTAAACCTCTTTAAGATGTTCAAGATATTTCCATTAGCTAACTTATATTTGATAATAACTTTCATTAATATTTAATTAAATAAGATATTCAAACGTTATATTAATTGTTAATATAATTAAAAGAGTTTAACGCATCCATAAAAAAATGTCAATATGAAAATTAAATATTAAATGTTTGTTATATTAATAACATAATGAGTTTAAAAAAAAAAACAATTCTACATCAAAAATTAACTTGAAATCTTATATCGAGGTTTCATTAAAAGTTACACTGGTGATTTATTTTGCAAAGTAACTGTAACATTTGCAAATAACTTTTTATTTATTTTATTTGAAAATTTTGATTGATTGATATTATTCAATCAAGATATTTTTTTTACTGAAAAATCTTTTCCGTTTCTTTTGTTTACTTTTCGTAATGAACATCACTTTTTACTTTACTGTAAGTGAAGTATTACCATAATGAAAAAAAAAAATTATAGCTGAGATTTTCATAGATTTATATGTTTTGAGGTCCCTAAAATGTGAAAGATTTTGAGGAGATCAAACAGCAAAAATGTGAAAGATTTTGAGGAGATCAAACAGCAAAAATGTGAAAGATTTTGTGGAAACAAAAATCATTTTGTTGTTAAACAGTTAGATATTTTTTTCTTATAGTAAAGTTGAGTGTAAATAACTCCAGATTTTTTAAATTACAGCATTAATCATTATTATTTAAATACATTTGATATTCTAAATCTTAATTGAGATTTTTTTTTTTGCTGAAAAATCTTTGTGGTTTCATTTATTTACTTTTCGTAATGAACATCACTTTTTACTTTATTGAAAGTAAAATATTACCGTAATGAAAAAATAATATCCTGAGATTTGGATGGATTTATATGATTTGAGGTACCAAAAGTGTGAAAAATTTTGTGGAAACAAAGATCATTATGTTGTTAAACAGATATGTTTTTCCTTATGGTAAAGTTAAGTGTAAGCCACTCCAATTTTTTTTTAAATTACAGCATTAAGCGTTTCTACATATTTAAATATATTTGATATTCCAAATAAAACCAGTGAATAGAAGAAAAATATATTAATTTTTTTCTAATTAATTTGTTTCCTTTATAGTAAAGTTGAGTGTAGGCCACTCCAGATTTTCTTTTTATATTTCCCTTAAATTATGGACTTAAAAAAAGAATCAAATTATCAAATTTAAAATTTTATAAATTCTGTCAATGAAAAAGGTTTTAAACAAAGGTCAAATGTTTGATTTAAACGTAGAAAGAGTTCTGATAAATATGTGTATTCTAGTTTATTTTAATGTAAACAAACTACTTTTATTAAATTATAAAATTTGAAGATTATCTCGAAATATGAAGATATATCAATATATAATTTTCAATGTATCTTCAAATATTGAAGATATATTTGAAGATGAAGGTTTTAATCTTATCTATAACCCTCACTTTCTATAACTCCTAATCTTATCTAATTACTTCTAATCTTATCTATAACTCACTTTCAATGTGGGAGATAAAAAGTTTTTGCATGCCCTGTCTCTGAGAAGACGTAAAGCTCTCGGTTCCGAGACTGTACCATGTCAGTTACTTATTAAAGATCCCTTTGTAAATTAGGTGTAGCTAGGTTAGCTCAGTGGTTAAAGTATTCGCCTATGGGCTGGTAGTCCGGAGTTCGATCCCCATCTGGCTCTCGATTTATTTACGCGGAAGTTGAATAAATTTTAGTACATCGTCCCTCGGAGACATTGCAACGCAATCCTAAGCACGAATTCTGACAGTTACTCCGCAAAAACGGTACCTACGAGTAGGCCAAGGTCTTGGCTCGTAGGCCAAGAGTAATAGACAAACTAAAGCCCAGGTAACATGCGGAGATAATTACTGATAAGGTACTCAAAATTCCCTTACAAGTTACACTTTAACTAGAGAACAGAGACATTAAGCCGTCGGTCTCGAGCCTGTACGATGTCAGATACTTGTTAAAGATACCTACTCGAAATGCACTTAAGTTAGGCAAAATTTAGGACTCCCATTATAGAATCTGTAGAATCACCGAACAAACAAAAAGGTGGTAAACGGCTGACGTTATCACCCGCTAGAGGATCGGTTTAAATAATAAAAAAATAGAAAAATATATTTCATTTAAAAACTGAGTCCTGACAAATATATTTTATTTTAATTCGATACTTTTATCAAATTTTAAAATTCGATAAATTTTATCAAAAAGTTCAATAAATTCTGATAAAATTGAATATTTAAAAAAGTGTCCTGGCAAATATATTTTATTTTAATTCCATACTTTTATCAAATTTTAAAATTTGATAAATTTTATCAAAAAGTATAATAAATTCTGATAAAATTAAATACATTTGATATTTTTCACCACTACTAATATTTTTGATTTCATATTCTAGCGTTTATAATGATTGGAATAAATTATAGCTTAGAGTTTTCTTGACTTTAACTCATATGGGTATTTACTAATGTTTACAATAGTTCTCAAGGCCAAAAAATGAACGTGGTAGTAAAGATGAACAAAAGAGGGTGTGGTTTTATGGTAAACAGCTGACATAGCTTTTAATGCAGCTTAATTAGCGTGAAAGCGATTTCTATTAGTGCTTGTTAGCGAGGCTCACGACTGTCCGGCTTATTTCTTCATTTTACTTTACCTCCAGGCCAGAGTCAAACCTAGAGCATTTCCCCCCCAGCAAACAAACCAGTTTAGAATATTTACCAGCACCGACTTGATGATATATATCATTCTGATTTAAGTTGAAATAACGTTCAATTTTGTTCATAGTTTATTAAATTTAGTATTAAATATTTTACATTTAAACGACCACAATATATTTCATAATATTTTACAAAGTATGCTGAAATAAATTGTTAAGAAATCAGTTTTGAATATAAAATAATAGAATTTGCAATAAAATATTATACAAAATTGGAAAACTATAATAACTGACGAGAATATACGGTTTTATATTTAAATTATTAGTTTGTAATATTCCAACGGTCAGTTTGGTACAGTTTGGTATATTTTTAGTTATGCTGTCCTGATATATGCATATCATGGACGACTTAAGTGCATACCTCAAATACTATTTTTGGTATACATGCTATTTTGGATCCTCAAAATACTATTTTTCCTCGTGGACTCTTCGTAATCCTATGTGGACCCTTACCTTAGGGGTTCATGTCGACCACATTGAGAACCACAGATATATACCAAAAGTTACTATACTATTGGTATAGTTACTATACTATTGGTGCTTCTTGTCATAGAACAGAATCACTGATATATACCAAAAGTTATACCAGATTATAATATTAATTGCTTCTTGTCATAGGGCAAAGTCACTGATCAGCACCAAAAGTTATACCAGAATACTATTGATTGTTAACTTGTCATAGGACAGAATCATTGATCTACACGTAAAGTTATACCAGAATATACTATTAGTTACTTCTTGTCACAGGACAGAATCACTGATCTACACCAAAAGTTTTACCACAATATACTATTGATTAATCCTTGTCGTAGGACCAGAACCACTGATGCATACCAAAAGTTATACCAGAATATACTATTAATTGCGCCTTGTTATAGAATAGAATCAGTGATCTATACCAAAAGTTATATCAGAATGTACTATTGATTGTAACTTGTCATAGGACAGAATCATTGATCTACACGTAAAGTTATACCAGAATATACTATTAGTTACTTCTTGTCACAGGACAGAATCACTGATCTACACCAAAAGTTTTACCACAATATACTATTGATTACTCCTTGTCATAGGACAGAACCACTGATCTATACCAAAAGTTTTACCAGAATATACTATTAATTACTTCTTGTTATAGAACAGAATCACTGATCTATCACCAAAAGTTTTACGAATATACTTATTCTTGTAAGGACATCACTATCTCACAAAAGTTTACCGAATATACTATTGTTACTTCTTGTACAGGACAGAATCACTGATCTACACCAAAAGTTATTACCAGAATATACTATTAGTTACTTCTTGTCACAGGACAGAATCACTGATCTACACCAAAAGTTTTACCACAATATACTATTGGTGCTTCTTGTCATAGAACAGAATCACTGATATATACCAAAAGTTATACCAGAATATACTATTAATTACTCCTTGTTATAGAATAGAATCACTGAACTATACCAAAAGTTATACCAGAATATACTATTAATTACTCCTTGTCATAGGACAGAATCACTGATCTACACCAAAAGTTTTACCAGAATATACTATTAGTTACTTCTTGTTACAGGACAGAATCACTGATCTACACCAAAAGTTTTACCAGAATATACTATTAGTTACTTCTTGTTACAGGACAGAATCACTGATCTACACCAAAAGTTTTACCAGAATATACTATTGATTAATCCTTGTCATAGGACAGAACCACTGATCTACACCAAAAGTTATACCAGAATATACTATTAATTACGCCTTGTTATAGGACAGAATCACTGATCTAACCAAAAGTTATACCAGAATATACTATTGATTTTACTTGTCATAGGACAGAATCATGATCTACACCAAAAGTTATACCAGAATATACTATTAGTTACTTCTTGTCACAGGACAGAATCACTGATCTACACCAAAAGTTTTACCAAATATACTATTGATTAATCCTTGTCATAGGACAGAATCCACTGATCTACACCAAAAGTTATACCAGAATATACTATTATTACTCTTGTTATAGGACAGAATCACTGATCTACACAAAGTTATACCAGAATATACTATTAGTTACTTCTTGTCATAGGACAGAATCACTGATCTACACCAAAAGTTATACCAGAATATACTATTGTTACTCTTGTCATAGGACAGAATCACTGATCTACACCAAAAGTTTATACCAGAATATACTATTGATTACTCCTTGTCATAGGACAGAATCCACTGATCTATCACCAAAAGTTATACCAGAATATACTATTGATTACTCCTTGTCATAGGACAGAACCACTGATCTATACCAAAAGTTATACCAGAATATACTATTGATTACTCCTTGTCATAGGACAGAATCACTGATCTACACCAAAAGTTATACCAGAATATACTATTGATTACTCTTGTCATAGGACAGAACCACTGATCTACACCAAAAGTTATACCAGAATATACTATTGATTACTCTTGTCATAGGACAGAATCACTGATCTACACCAAAAGTTATACCAGAATATACTATTGATTACTCCTTGTCATAGGACAGAACCACTGATCTACACCAAAAGTTATACCAGAATATACTATTGATTACTCCTTGTCATAGGACAGAACCACTGATCTATACCAAAAGTTATACCAGAATATACTATTGATTACTCCTTGTCATAGGACAGAACCACTGATCTATACCAAAAGTTATACCAGAATATACTATTGATTACTCCTTGTCATAGGACAGAATCACTGATCTACACCAAAAGTTATACCAGAATATACTATTGATTACTCCTTGTCATAGGACAGAACCACTGATCTATACCAAAAGTTATACCAGAATATACTATTGATTACTCCTTGTCATAGGACAGAATCACTGATCTATACCAAAAGTTATACCAGAATATACTATTGATTACTCCTTGTCATATGACAGAATCATGACGAACAAAAGTTTACCAGAATATACTATTATTACTCTTGATAATGACAGAATATGATCGGACACGAAAGTTTCAGAATATACTTGATTACTCTTGTAGAGAGTAAGAACATGATCCTTACAAAATTTCGAAAACCTATGATACCTTTCATAGGACAAACATGTCTAACCAAAAGTGGTCAACTGAAATAAACCTGAGATAACTTCAATAACTATCGACAGTATTTTTACTCAATTATGTGTTTGTAATATTACTTTCATCAAAGGACTTTCACTTTCAAAGAAAGTATACTTTCAATATGCTGAAACAAAATACTTGGAAACTTTCTGCTCAAGCGCAAATTAATTATGATTTTAGAGAATTAGTATCAGATTAAATATAAATGAAATGAAGTTTTATATTTCAACATCCGTTGTCATCAGGAGAAGAACAGATAAGATTAAGTTGAAAAAATTTGAAAATATGCTTCCATAGGAAACAAAGAAAGTTTTATATAAAAAAAAAAAAAATGTCATAGTGTTATAAAAAGTAAATAGAAAATCGCAAAATAATTAATAATTAATTAAATTAACAAATCACTTAAAAACAATCAATATTAAAGAAAGATTTATATTATTAATATGGCAAACCGTCATACCTAGTATGATGATGTTGGAGTCGTTGGAGCGTTTTCAGACGTTGTCCATCTTCAATCGCAACTAATTAACTAACCTAACCTACAGTAGGTCAGTTAGTTAGTTGCGATTGAAGATGGACAAAGTCCGAAAGCGCTCTAACGACTCCAACATCATTGTACGAGGTATGACGGTTTGCCATATTAATAATATAAATCATATTAACCTCAGTCGTAATATGCATGCATATTAATAAATAATTAATGCATTAATAACTTAATGCATTTAATAAAGAAAGACGCTTAATCTGAAAGACGGTTACCTATAGATTACTTTTAAACATATATACTGATTTCTTTAAACTAAAATATTAGTTTCTTTAAACTCGTTTCCTTAGTTTTAATTATTAAAAAAAATTACAATTTTTTCACATATTTATTTAAATATACAACTACGTATATGTTGCGTAACAAGCATATGTAATATGAATAATACAAACAACTTTGAGAAACATGAGTAAAGAATGAAAGACATCGGTTCAACTTTTCACTTCGTTTCTTGATTCTGGATCATCATGGCAGTAGATCCCTCAGCCATCTTCTCTTAAGTCATCTTATGGGATTCTGGGAAGGTTTTATATGGAAAGTTCGGTATGAAAACGCCTTGTAACGATCAGTGGCTAAATTATGTATAAAAGCTATTTTTAGGTCTCTATAAAGAGTGTAGTTTGTGATATAATAAGGTGCATAGGATTTTTTTATTGTAATTTTGTATTTTATAAATGTTGGAAGGTTTTGCACAACCCCATAGTTGAAGTTTGTAACTCCAGATCAGTCGCAGTAACGTTTTATACAACAGAACTTTGTTGTGGAAAAGTGGAAATGTGTGTAAAAAAAAAAATAAAAATTAACGGTAAGTATAGAGGTCAAGAGTAGTTATAGCATTGATTTTGTCTTTATTCTAATAATGAGTCAGCAAAAGAGGATTTATTCATTTCGTTTGCGTCTGTATTTAGAGTGCTTTATCACTGGCGTATCCTTAATCTCCAACCTATTTTTTTTTTACTCAATTGAATGAATGAAAAACTTCAAAATAAAATACGATGTTTATGAATTAGATTACTCATTGAAAAGAGATATTGATTGTGATAATATTGTATAAACGGCGGAAAGTGTATCTCACAGAACATTGTATGTAAATAAGAAACATATATACCTTCTCTTTGTCCTACATCAGATCAAATTTATTATAGTAAACTATTTTAACATTTCACGTCAGTTAAGATTGTCCTGTAAATATTTCCATTCAGTACTTTTAAATCTTTACCAGCTAAATTGAATATATTTCTATTTTAGTGTTTAAGAGCAAGGGAATAACGTTTATGGCTAGAAAATCAATTTATTAATTTTTAATATTAAAATATAACAAATAATTTATTTATTATATTTTTATTATAAATATAATTTAATAAAAACTAGCAGATGTGTCAATCTTTGACAGGTATTTTACAAAATTCAGAGATGATACGTGGTATTCTAAAATATTATTATAAATTATAGAATAGTAGAAAATATCACTATTATTGCAGTCTATAACTGCCAGTAGATCTGGAGTTTCTTTTACGATTTGCAGCTTTAGACACTGAGCACAAATTTGATTTTATTCTAGGTATACTTCTTATTTAGTATGTAGGTAGGTAGGACTCATTTTTTAAAGCGAGAAAATTATGATAAACGCAAACAAGATTAAAATAAACTAAAAATACCTATTTTCTGCAATATCAGACGTCTAAAAATACCTATATATTTTTTAGAAAACCTAGACTACTAGAAAGTAGTATACAGGTTTTGTCTGTACACTACTTAGGGCTGACTCGTTCCAAATTATCTTTACGTTTTATAAATTTGTGAGAAAAAAAAATATATTTATTTTAATAATATATAGGTATTTTTAGGTGCCTGATACTGTCCAGCCAACGACCAACGAATATTACCATGCACAACAGTGCATGTCGTAAACAGCAGTTCCGGACCAGAGGCCCACTACTGCTAGATTCTCATCCTGCTGTTTTTTGTTGGGTCAGTAAACAATGTCAAGAATGGGGGAGTCAGACAGTAAGGGAATGTGTCGTCTTCGTGGTCGTTTGGTCTTCAGGCTTTGCATTCTCTGAGGTACTGTATACTTTTGGAGTCATGTGGTCATAATTTTAGTTTAAATAGGAAACTTTGAGGATCGTGGGATTATGAAAGATTGAGAGTAGGATTTAGTTCCCGAACAAGGAGATTTGGATGGGTGGAAAGTTTTTTGTCTTCATTACTGGCAAGTCGAGCAATGTAGGAATAGATAGATTCTAAACTCAAATCATGTTGAATATCAACATTTCTGGCGTACCATGAAGCCCTAGCTATAAGGTGGGCACATTTATTCTGTACTATTTGGATGCATTTCTTGTTTGTGGGCGCCGCTCCAAACCAGACTGAGCATCCGTATGTCATAGTAGAACGAATGACCGCCTTATAGACAAGGTCCTCCACGTACACTACTTAGGGCTGACTCGTTTCAAATTATCTTTACGTTTTATAAATTAGTGAGAAAAAAAATAAAATATATTTATTTTAAAAATATATATAAGTATTTTTAGGTGCCTGATACTGTAGCAAGTACGCATTATTAGTTGATATACCTGTAGAGCTAACAAACACAGCTGAAAAGTTCGTAACTTTGTTTCTACATTGAATTTTCAATTCATTCAAATTTTAACTTTTAAGTTAGACATGAACAAAATCTACTATCAGCTTGCTATGACTTATGGTGGTTAAGTTTGCTAGTGACAAAATTTTTGGTAAACAAACAGGGGTTTGGTTTTGGTTTTGCTAATGTATAAAACATAAAGATAACTTGAAATTATTCAGTTCTAAGCAATGTACAGATCAAAATCTTTCTTTTATTTATACAGATAAATTAATTATTGGTAAGTATTCTTGGAAATGCCTGTTACTTGTTTTGGCTTAAAGGCACAGGTGAATGACCATGAATGTAGACAAGTCCTGCTCTCCATGTTTACATTCATCCATGATGCAAGTTTGTTTTTGTATTATTGGATACTTTGACTACAATTTCATGTATTTTAGAAGTAATTTTGATTTCAGGGTTACTCCTTTAGCTTTTTGATTATGTGACGGAAATTAGGTGGACAATCATTGGTGGCACTCCGTAATATATTTAATCTTTATGACGACAGAAAGTCACGTGGCCATTGTCGTTTTAGTCGTCTTTGGGGGTTTGTGGGGATTACTAGTTGGGAAAGATTTTGGGCAAGTGGGTTTGGATGAGTTGAGAGTTTACTGTGGAATTTTTTGAAACAGTCTTTTGCGTAGTCGCGAACTTTAGGGGACTTTAACATCTCGGTATATGATTCAATTTGGGACGTAAAATGGGAGATGTGAGAGTTTTCTAAGTATTTTTTGGCTTGTATAGAACGAATATTTGAAGGTTTGGCAAAACCCCAAAGTTCTATGTTATAAGCCCAAGAAGGCTTCAAGATTGTGTTGTATATGTGTGGAGTCTGTCTGTTAGTGTGAGTTTTGATTTCCTGTCTAAGAGTCTTATAAGGCATTTGTAAGGTCTGTTGGTCTCTCTTCGTTTCAGTCTCTGTGTGGGTTGTCCATTCAAGTTGAACCATAATTTTTTAAATCCCATCCAATAAAATTAAATAATTTTTCGTTATACTATCCTTCTAAGAAACTTTTAAGAAACCTCAGTATGAATTTTCTAAATTATTTAATTCTTTTTCTCCGAAATTTAGTTTTCGAGGTTTACTCTTAACTCTAAAATTCAATAATGGTTGTAGAGTTACCAGTTCTTGAGGTTCTGTATGTCTCAATGTTATGCTCTCATTATACTGGTGTAAGTCTTCTTTACTTTATCTGTAGATATTGTGTTCTTCCATTCTTATAATACTTGATTTGCTTGATTGGTTTTTCACTTGAACCATTTTAATGGTAAACTATTAGGCCTAAACTCTGAAATATTTAAAGTACTTGTTAATTACAGAAGTATAATTAATTGTTATTAAGTTAATTGGCGCCCAATAACCATCGGCAAGCGATATTACAGAGCGCTAATGGTGTTGTATTAATCAGACACCTTCATTTTAAATAAGATAAAAAACATCTTGTTTATTTTAATCCAATTTTTTATTAATATTAAGCGAAATTTTATATAATAATCACAATATTGTAGGTAGTATTATAATATTGGGAGACAGAAAAGAAAGAAAGAAAATGTTCCAACTTTATAGATAACTTTGGTAAAAATATATTCAATTTTAAGAAACTATATTGCTCAACTATGTTTACCGGAAAGTTTGTTTGTTTTCCAACACGCAGACTTATAAGATGGTTTTACTATTTCGTTATGTTCTAGGGGCGGAAATTTTAGCTTATTTATTATTGGTACCTATATTAGTAATGGGCAAGCCACATTACCTGTTGATTCCACATTACGATTTCTAAATTTTACCTAACTCAAGTGCATTTAAAGCAGGGACCTTTAACGGGTACCTGACATCGTATAGGGTCTGGACCGACGGCTTAACGTCATCTTTACATTTAGAGTAGGGACCTTCAACAAGTACCTGACATCGTACAGGATCTGGACAGACGGCTTAACGTCCTCTCTACATTTAGAGTAGGGACCTTCAACGAGTACGTGACATCGTATAGGATCTGTACCGACGGCTTAACGTCCTCTCTACATTTAGAGTAGGGACCTTTAACGAGTACCTGACATCGTACAGGCTTTGGACCGACGGCTTAACGTCCTCTTTACATTTAGAGTAGGGACCTTTAACGAGTATCTGACATCGTACAGGATCTGGACCGACAGCTTAACGTCCTCTTTACATTTAGATTAGGGACCTTTAACGAGTACCTGACATCGTACAGGATCTGTACCGACGGCTTAACGTCCTCTCCGAGAGACGTCTTTCTTACATTTATTCACCTCCCATGTGAATAAACCCGAGGTGGTATTGAACCCCGGACCGACCAGTTTAGAGACAAATACATCAGAGCTAAGCTGGCCTTTAAGTAGTTAGACTCAAAGGCCAATACTGCTTAACTTCATTGATCTGACGGTGCTATAGTACCATAGACTATATCAAAAGCTGAGGATGATAGCTTTTCATTTATTTGTTTTTCACAATCAATCTATCAGTTATTTTATAATTTGGTATAACTGATTTCCTTATAAGTTACGTGTTCTTGTCTCCTTCAAACTAGTTTTATCAAAATTCAATCGGGTCGATATTGAAGGAGGACTTGACAATATACGATTTTTAACGACATTAGTGAATAAGATATTAAATTTAATGTTTTATTAATATTAACTACAATTTATCATTGTTTCACAATATTAAGCTTCAGAAAAAGAAATAATAAAATTTGGAATTTTATTGATAATATCAGTAAAAATGTTTACAATTTTAACATCAGTATATCTCAACTGACTTCATTGTTGTTTAAAAAAAAAAAAAAACTTACATGTAAAAGGTCAATGTCATAATTGACTTAAAAATATATGACTTTAGATAGCAAATATTCATTGATATGTTACTTATAAGATATCATTGTTCTTGAAACATAGAATGGAAAAAAAGAAATCTAAAAAAAAAAAATGTAAATGTCATTTGTCTGATTTAGTAGATTGTGAATTCGTAAATGGTTTTAGTTGAAGACTATATTGTTTCTTTCGTTTTCTTTTCTTTATAAAGGCTATAGTGTAATTATACACAACTCAGTAGATGATTGTATATATGAGATGGAAAATTTGGATAACCTTAAAGGTCGAGTGTACAATTTATTTTCTTTTTATAAAAAAAAAGGTCATTAATCTTTTCTTAAAGGGGTTGGTTTTTTTTTTTTTTTTTTTTTTTTTTTGTTGATGTTGGAGTTCGTGGGTTTTGACACAAGACAAGAGTCTTTGAGTTGAGAGGGGTGTCAGTACATGTGATTATAGGCCAGTAGTTGTGGATACTAGAGCTGTGGTGTCTTAAGAGGTGAGAATAAAATCTTACAAGGCTGCCTCATCAGATAAACCAGTCTTTCTATCTAACATCTGTGAAGATAGCATGAACAACCAGGGTCATCGTGGAAGGAACAAAGAAATCCTTAACCTATGATCACCTCTCTAATGTAACTCACACCACACTTCTATCACGCTATAAACTTATCTATTTATTTATTTTTGTTTTCTCCCGCTTAGTTAAATGTTTATACGAATTTACATACCACTTACCAATCACGTTCTTTCAAAATGATTTATATTTACTTAACTCCTGCTTATTTCTTAGGAAAGATTCAACTAAAAACAATTACTGACGCACACCCTAGGAGTTTTTTTTTTTGCAACTTCCACTTCTTATAACGATAAAAAGATTTCACATGAACACGTGAAATAACAATCAATGATTAAACCACAATAAGAAATGGGAAAACAAGACTAAGATCTTTTCAACCGTAACAAGCGGTCTTCGTCAGAGTCAAAAACCCAACCAGAGTTAAAAGTTCGGTTTTTGATTCTGACGAAGACCGCTTGTTACGGTTGAAAAGATCTTAGCCTTGTTTTCCCATTTCTTATTGTGGTTTGGGTGGCAAAACTTGGAGGTGACAAAAGGGTAACACGTTAAATCGTCGGCCTGATTTGATCTTTGGTGTAATGGCTGGAAAGCTAAGGTGTACAGCGATCAAAACAGGTTTGATCATTGATTCCTTATAACGAATGCAACAAAAAATCTGTTAACTAAAAAAACTCTAACGTAGTGCAATCAGTTATTATGTGGTATTTACTCATTGTAGGGTAAAAAAGCTAATGAATTTTTATATGTGGAGACTATTTCATTAGCTTTTTTACTCTACAATAACTAAAAAACGTTTAGTTACCTTAATATAATATATCAACACCCAAACCACAATAAGAAATGAGAAAATTGATCTTTCAAACGAAACAAATGATCTTCGTCAGAGTCACATCCCAATTGAGAAGTTGGGATTTGACTCTGATGAAGACCATCTGTTACGGTTGAAAGGTCTTAAATTGTTTCTCATTTCTTATTGTGATTTAGATGTTGACTACTGTTTTACAGGTTTATTATGAAATCTTGTTATATAATATTATTTGTATGAATTATAATTATTATAATAATTTAAAGATTATAATAATAATAATTAAATATAATTAATAATAATTAATAATATATTAATAATAATAATAAACATAACATACTAAATATTAGTATATTTGGAGATAAAAATATGGAAAAACAGAAAAGCTGCTGTTTATATATTCGATCGAACACAAAAAGAGAACTTTTAGAAAACTGTACAAAGTTTTTTGACGAATTCGATATTGAATTTTTCGAATTCAAAATTTTTTGTGCAAAACAATTCGATATTTTGACAAATAGTCGTCATCAGGTGAGGAGATATCATTCCCTTGATGAGGGAAACAATGATGAATCCCTTCGTCGTAGTTGTATTAAAAGTGGTGCCACATTGCAGAAAGAACAAGGATATTATATCATACATGAAATAATTGGATATTAGAATTAAAAATATAATTACTTTTCTTCTTATCGAGATTTGGTCGAGGTTAATTTGTAAAAATCACTCTTTGCCAATGTTTCATCTTTATTTCAAGACATTATCGAAACTAAAAACAATATACAATGGACAATTATCATATCTATACAACATTCTAACAATAAAGTCGAAAAACTTACTTACTTAATGCTAGTTTCTTACAACCGTTCTAACTGATCAGTTATCTTATAACTTACATATTACTTACATAACCACGAAGCTAAGCTGGCCCCTAAGTTCACCGGAAAGTACTGAGACCCAAAGGTCAATACTGCTTAATTTCATTGATCTGATGGTGCTATAATGCTATAGACTATAGTAAAAGCCATTTCAATGCCATTTAACACAGCTTTTACTCTGCTAAGAGTAAAATTAGTCATTTAGATGACAAACTAACTAAAATAAGTTTTTCCTAACAACAAAAGAAGAATATAGGGTGTTCCATAAAGTCCGTGTGCGTTTTTAAAACAAATATACCCTTATTTGTAGCTGGGATAGGAATGATCTGTAAAAAGGATTAGAAAGAAGTAAATCTATATTTTTTAAAGTTTTATTGAAATTTTATCCACTTAACCTCCATCATGTGATAACCTCTTCCATACAGATAAATCACGAACTTCTTAACAGATGAATCGGAAGAGGTGGTCATTTCATTCATCTCCACGGTCACCAGACTTGACTCTGTTAGATTTTTCTTAGGGGGGTTATGTGAAAACAACTTTGTATGCATCTAAATCTTGTCCATTTGAAGATTTGAAAGCTAAAATAACTAATAAGATTTTACGGATTATTGTAAATCAGTTGGCGCATGTTTTCCGTAAACTGCAAAAGCGTATTACCCTCTATATTGCTAATAATGGAGGACTGTGGAAACTAAATATTATTTTTAGAATAAAACCTTAAAAAATGTAGGTTTACTTCCTTCTAATCTTTTTTTACAGATTATTTCTATCGTAAATACGAATAAAGTTATAATTTTTTTAAACTGCACATGGACTTTATGGACACCCTGTATAACTGAAATATAAATATAAATATAAATGATCACACAACAATATGAAATGGGAAAAGAAGACTAAGATCTTTCAACCCTAACAAGCGGTCTTCGTCAGAGTCAAAACCCCCAAATCCACATGGTAGTCATCGATAAAAAGATTTCACATGAACACGTGAAATCTTTTTATAACTGAAATATATGAATAAAACCGTTTAATGGATTTTTTTTATTTTAATTTCACTAATTCTGTAATCCAAATGATTCAAAATTTTCATTTTTTTTTTCTGAAAATTTCTTAAATTCAGCTAATTTTAGCTACTGAATGAAAGCTTTTAGTTTGAATTGTAGACAATACCAAGCTTTCTGGCTATCTCCAGGGTCACACCACCCCCTCTCACTGGCCGACCTTCCCACCATTAGGCAAAGTCATGAACCCAGGTTCAACCCACTCAGCAATAAATAACAAGTACCCCTCAAAATTATTGAGCAACTCTTTATGGTTACCTGCTAAAACAATCATAGCGTTTACCTACTCACGGCCTTCTGTCTTGTTTTAAATGCTTAATCGAAATATTTTAAAAAACTTAATTATCTACAAAATAAACTTTACTTAATACTTTAACTTTGATAGAGATATACAAAAAAGAAACTCTCGGAACATGTCACACAGTTGATTTTATCATCACCAGAGGGCTAACAATATTAAAAAAGTATTATTCAATACAGATATCTTAAAAAACTAGTTTTTTTTAGCATTCATTGACAGAACTAAGAGCAAATAAATACAAGATTTTACATAATCACGTAAAATAACAATCAATGATCAAACCACAATAAGAAATGGGAAAACAAGACTCAGTTGGGTTTTTGACTCTGACGAAGACCTCTTGTTACGGTTGAAAGATCTTAGTCTTGTTTTCCCATTTTCTTATTGTGGTTTGAACATAGAAGTTAATTGGATTGAGTAGGTACTCGAATTGTGAATGACACAGGAATGAAAGGTAATGTTTATTATACAAGCGCGACACAATGACTGGCTGACCCCCTCCTCGAAACCAGCTTTGATAATCTGTCTCTGTGCGTAAACAAAGACTTTAACCCGCGTATGTCGGTGATACAGCCAACTCCGCTAACTTAGATATCATCGAAAAAAAAACTTCATAAAACGACTTTTGGGACCTCAAAACATATAATTCCGTTAAAATCTCGAGATCGAATTATTTCACGATCACTATACTTATAGTAAAGTAAAAATGAATTATAAAGTGGCACAGTGGGTGTTATAATATTTCTAAGCCTTGAAATTATTTATTTATTTTTTTTAAAAGTCAATACTGCTACTCCTCATTATACATTCAGTCCTAAATATTTACTTATAATCGACATTCCTTTTTTTTTTAATTATGGTTTTCCAGTTTTCGAATCGTGAAAAACATTGTTTGTAGTATAAGTATTCATAACAAATATTTTCATAAAAATACTTACAAATATTTTTAAAATAAATATACTTTATTTTTTTCTCTCTAAAGTATAAAACATAAAGATAACTTGAAACGAGTCAGCCCTAAGTAGTGTACAGACAAAACCTGTATACTACTTTCTAGTGGTCTAGGTTTTCTAAAAGATATATAGGTATTTTTAGACGTCTGATATTGCAGAAAATAAGTATTTTTAGTTTATTTTAATTTTGTTTGCGTTTATCATAATTTGCTCGCTTTAAAAAAGTGAATCCTACCTACCCGCGTACTAAATCAGAAGTATGCCTAGAATAAATTAAATTTGCGCTCAGTGTCTAAAGCTGCAAATCGTAAAAGAAACTCCAGATCTACTGGCAGTTATAGACTGCAATAATAGTGATATTTTCTACTTATTCTATAATTTATAATAATATTTTAGAATACGATATATCATCTCTGAATTTTTGTAAAATACCTGTCAAAGATTGACACATCTGCTAGTTTTTATTAAATTATATGAATATAAAAAAAAATATATTTGATTTATTGAAGGGAATGAAGGCATGACTGTATGAATTTCGAATTTTTCGTCATCACTATAGTTTGCTTATAGCAAAGCTTTAGAGTGTTTAAGTTACGTGTGATATCAATTCACTTTGAATAAGAGCGTATTTTATTAATCTATTTTTTTTTTTGGTTGTTTCACACGAATGCATTAATGTTTTAAACAAGTTGACTGCTGTGGGGCCATCAGACAGGCTGTCTTGTCTGTCTCTATTTTGAAGGTCGATTGCTCTGGGCCTGACTGACACAAATGCGGTTTCAACTCCACCTTTTCAAGGCCTTTTAAAAAGCAAGTAAATCAGGCATTTCTTCTCTCATTTGCCTAAAACCACTGAACAACTCAAGGCCAGTCAGCATCTTTATCAGAAATCACTTTTCAAAAATTAAGATAAAAGACATCTCAGCCTACCTACTTGACCACAATAAATCACACTCTGCTTTTTACGACTATATTAATATTATCAATAAATTATATCGATTTTTAAAAAAAATTCTATTAAAAGAATCTATTTTTTAATGTCAATCTTTTTTACTGAGTTATCGCTGAATCATAAAAGGTTTTGATTTCAACATTTTGACAGATTTTATGTTTTGAAGCCACTAGGATCTTATTTGACTCTTTTTTCCTGGGATATGTGTTTGAATATTTCTTAAAAGTCTCTTCTAAGATAGTGCAATCGGTTGTTATGTGGTATTTGCTCATTGTAGGGTAAAAAAAAACTTAACGACATAACTCATTAGTTGTGCAATCCGTAATTGTACCTGACGATGAATAGAAAGTGGTTGAAACGTCTAGTTTGATTTAAAAAACAACTTCTCTTAGTGGAGATTTTTATTATTATCCATTTACCTTAGTATTAATGAAATAATCTCCACATATAGGAATTTAATAACATAAACAATGCATTTCGAACACGTAGTGTTCTTCTTCAGGAAACGAAAGATGAATGTCAGTTGCAACACAGACACTCATCCTTGGTTATATGCTTAAAGAAGAACACTACGTGTTCGAAACGCTGTTTATATTATTAAACCTACAATTATCCTAAAATTTTCATAGTTTATGTCTACGCTTAATCATTCCTCTTTGGTACAACACATTTAAATGTGACAGATACTAAAGTATAACTAAAATGAGTTCACATACCTGCCTCAGTAAGGCGATGTGGAGTGTGTTAATTTATGTTTGTTTATATTTTTTTTATTTTCTATATTCATTTTCACACCTCAATTCATATTTTACATTGTAAATGTTAACCTGGCGATGAACACTAAGTCTTCGAAACGATGTCTACATTGTATAAAACTTTTATTTAGTGACTTTGTGTTTCTTCTTCTAAACTTTTGTGAAATATAATTACGATATACTGACAGTTCGACTTGTAAAGAGTTCACAATATTCTCTATTGTGTCCAGTGACTCGTAGTGGAACATGAGTAAACAGATTTAATAGACTCAAAATGCGTAAATACACTATAACCTCAACAACATCGTTTATTGAATAAAAAAGGAAAAAAAATGATTTGTTTTTGATATCTTTGCGCCATCTAACACGAAAACAGGTTGAGAAGAAAAATATAGTCAGGAAAAATTTAGAACTCCCAATTTTAGAATCAACAGGTAATGTGGCTTGCTCATTACTAAAATGGGTGCCAAATAATAAATGAGCCATAATTTCCGCCCACAATTACTGCACTGAATGGTGAAGTCACCTTATAAGTGTGAGCATTGAAAAACAAACAAGTTTACGTATCAATTCAGTAGGTGGTTTTTGTTGTCCGAACATTGCATTTTGTTAAATAATTAACGAAAACATTGATAGAAAAACACAACTCACCGTTTTTAACTCGTTTTTACATCTTATTTAGGTATAAAGAAACAGATAAGAATGATGGTATTTCTCTTTGTCTCTAATAAGCAAGTTATATTTGATTTTTAAAAACACATATATTGCAGTTTTTAAAAACTATTTCAATTGTATAAACACAAAGTTGGGACAACAAAAACCATTTACTGAATTGATACGTAAACTTGTTAGTTTTTAAGGTAGCTTCACCATTCAGTGCAGTAATAGGAGCGGAAATTATGGCTCATTTATTATTTGGCACCCATTTTAGTAATGGACGAACCACATTACCTGTTGATTCTACATTGGGAGTCCTAAATTTTTCATAACTCAAGTGTATTTAGAGTATCGATGTTTAGTGAGTACATGCATCGTATAGTAGGCTCAGCACTGACTGTTTAACGACGCGTTCAGATTTGTACACCTCATGCGTGAATAAATCGAGAGCCAGGTGGGAATAGAACCCCGGACCTACCAGCTCTGAGGCAAGTACGTTTACCACTAAGCTAACCTGGCCTCCTAATTGATACGTAAACCAAATAACCCTTCATGCCATATATATATATATATATATATATATAATTGATAATCAAAACTTGTTATTGATTTTCGTACTTCTCATTCACTGTCAGTATATTGAGGGCGAATTAGGTCAATTATTATTTGGCACCCATTTTAGATAAATGCAACACATACCTTTGATTAGATTGGATGTACAAATTATATCGATAACGTCAGTGCTTTAGAATGGAGTTTAGTTTTCTTTTATCTATACGCTAGCACCTCACTTTTAACGAACAGTTCAGATATATTACACTATGCTATATATAATATATAGTATATATATACATTAAAGATTTCACATAAACAACTGCCTAATATACTAAATCAATAATCCAACCAATATAGAAATAGGAAACAGAATAAGATCTTTCAACCGTAACAAGCGGTCTTCGTCAGAGTCAAAAACCCAACTGGAAGGTTGGGTTTTTCGACTCTGACGAAGACCGCTTGTTACGGTTGAAAGATCTTAGTCTTGTTTTCCCATTTCTTATTGTGGTTTGATCATTGATAATATATATATATATATATATATATATATACCGTAAATAACCTCCATACCACTAATTATATGTAACGCATAAAACAAATATATTAAACGTTTAACAACTAGCAAAGTCTACCTTTTAAGCAATTTGATTAATAAATATATACTTACTAAATTATTAGTTTATTAAAGTATTCTCCTTCATTCATCTGTATTGTTGATCTATCCCCACCTTGTTACTCTGAGTCACAATCTTATGAAATGCAGTGAGTTGTAGCTTTTTTTTATTGATTTAGTAAAATAGTTTTTCAAGATTAAACTGTTACGTGAATCAAGTTTCTTTCTTCGCTTGAGTAAAAAAAAAACTAATTCTTGAATACAAGCAAGTGACAACAAAGTATTGTGCTAGATATGAGCTATCTCTTCTGGAGGCAGTTACTGCAGTTATGCATGGGTGGCCTTCACTAGCTAACAAGGTGATAAACTTCTCTGCTCTCCCACACAAATTATAAATAACCAACCATGTTCTAGTCTTATAATGCATTCGAGATCTATAAATACCTTCCCAACTCTTAAATTGCCATTTATGGATAAATATCATTAACCTTTCTCAAGTCGTTTCAGTTCCCCCTTTGAAGTCAAGGAATTCGACTGTTTATCGGATTTCTTATATTGTTATGATAATCTATCATCATTTTTTTTATTTTATATATTTTATAGTTCATTTGTTTTTGGATGTCCACACAAGGGCTGGGGAGCCGGAGTCGGAGCTGGAAATCGGAGCCGTGAAACCAAAGTTTTTTGGTAGAGCTGGAGCCAGGGTTGTAGCCAGAATAAACTGTTAGATGAAATATGAGATAATGAACACGACGGTTTGTGTATAATATTTCATCTAATTCATTATTTAACCAGTCCGTGTTTCCAATTATAGTGGTAAATTGGTAATTTTCAAACGACTTTGAAATCGAGAAAATTCTTCTTACAAAGATGTGACTTGATTATACGATCGGAATACAAACGTAATTTTGGAACTTGAACAGTCATTCAAACTTTTAATAATTTGTATACACCAACGACTAACGAATATATCGGCGCACTATAGTGCACGTCGTAATTAGCAGTTCCAGACCAGAGGCCTTCTACTGCTTGATTACTGTGCTACTATAACTTGGAATGTCAGTAATTCATGTCGGATATTAAGTTAGTCTGTACAGTAATGATGTCGTATTAGTGGTCATGTGGTCTTATTAGTCATGGTTTTCAATGGTTTTAGTTCGAAAAGTAGTCAGATAGTCAGAGGAATGAAGTAATTATTCAGTGAGGTTGAGAAACGTTAATGGCAGGATTTAGAGTTTGCACAAGGAGGTTCAGATGAGTAGGTAGTTTGTTTGTATACACGTCTTTGTATAGAAAAGCCTACAATATTGAAAATAAAAGAAAGTTTTATTGCACTTTCTCTATTTTATTGTATTACAGCAAGATTAACTTTCATTGTGTTTTAACATAATCAAACCGTTTCGCTGAATTACATACGATTAATTCTAGGTTTTCACTAAGAGGAATTAGCGAGCAACAGATTTTCAAAATGTTATAAGGAAACTTCCTGCCAATCTTACAGCGTGTTGCTACAACCGTCAAACAACCTAAACAGCTTTACCTTACACTCAGCGCAATACTAAATTTGCTGTAAGCTCGGCACTAATATTGCACTTTTAAGAGTTACATTTAAAGGGAAAAAGATCGTCTTTTACTTTACTATAAGTAAAGTATATAGTGATCGTGAAAAAATTCGATCTCGAGATTTTGACGGAATTATATGTTTTGAATATATGATTAAAGTGATAGCCCTTTGGTTTTTAAATTTTGGCATTATCTTTGAGGTTACAAATGGAACAAACGAAAAATATATTCAGAATTTTAAAACAAAGGGAAATATTTTTTTTCAATAAAATGTAAAAATTTTTACTTATAATTCAATCTCAAGATAGATACAAGCGATACAAGCCATACCGTTTGACGGATCAAACTGAAACTATGCTTAAAAATAGAACGTTTTATGGAAAATGATTTGAGATAATTTTTTTCAAAATTACATTCACCAAAGAGGCGTTAAAGTACGATTTCTGTTTTTAGAAAATGGTTTTTCGACGCTAAACGGCTCATTAAAAATTAATGAAAATTTGACCAAAAATAGAACAAAAAATTAGCAATTCATAAAAAAAAGTTCATAAAGTTTCAATTACGGGAAAGAGCAATAAAGCTATAAAAACTGTTTGTTTATCCCAGACTAAGGGATCACCTGCTATACTTGTCGAATTTTTGATATTTTTTACAATGTTTACATTGACTTAGAAATTTTTTGAGCAAACACTGAGATAAAATTAGACTATTCTAGTCTAATAGTTCATATTTATTATTTTCAAAAATTAGAAGCTCCCAGCTATAAATGATTTAAATTATATTGAATAGCTGGCTTCGACTTTGAGTTGAGTATGTAAACTGGCTAATTACTAACATATTTTTTCTCAATTTACATTCATAGCAAGCTTATAACAGAGCACAACAGACAGGAAAAAGATAACACTTGTTCAGAAAAAAAATGGTATATATGATTTTTGATAAAGGTAGAAAATTATTTTTTTAAATACTAAGGAGCCATAAATTTCCTGTATATTAATTCTATAAAAGACCAAAAATGTTCAACATAATTAAAAATTGAAATCTTTTGTTTGAAGATTAATAAATGTAATTATCGTACATCCTTAATTAAAAATTATCTTAAAACGATATTTTTTCTTCGATGTTTGTGATGTTTTTCAGAGAAAATTAGAGTATTTTCCTGTTTTAAATTTGAAAATTACACTTAAATATTCAATGAAAAAGGTGAACGAATATTCAATTCGTTTAAATGAGGTGAAGTAAACGATGAAAGAAATCCACTGGCTATTTGAACAAAGGCTATGTTCTCTTGTAGGAGATTATTTCGTATCAATAAATTTTCACTTTGGCTTATTTGTTTTAATTAGCTACACAATGGACTATGATGAGTGAAATAATAAAGAAATAATTAGTGAATTAGTTTACACTCGAGTATGAAATTATAGTGGCTCAACTAAATTCTGGTAAATTGGATAATAATGAAGCATAATCGGTCTTCGAGAAATTGTATTTAATATTATGAAATTCAAGAGGTAGATCTTAAGGATGTATAGAATCTACATATGCAGTAAGAGAAGGTTGTTGTTATTTGTTATGCTATTTGATAATATAATATCAAATTCAATATTTCTATTAACGTATTTATTTTTACACTATTCTGACTATAATAAATTAAAAGGAAACCTCATAATACAGATTTTATCAAATTAAATAATGCCAGTAAAACAAAGTTACTTTTAGTTGTTATAATAATATGAAATTCAATACCTGTACTAACTTATTTATATTTGACATTATTATGATCACTTATAATATAAAAAAGGAAATTATAATATGGAGTTTATATATTCAATAAAGCCAGTAAAGCCAAGTTATTCTTATCAAAGTATAAAATGGATTAGAAATGATTTTTAAAACATTGAATGAAATTCAATTCAGATTCATAGGTCTGCATTTAGTGTATAAATAATTACTATCCAGCCAGAATTGAGTTAGTCCCTTCATTTCCCGCCAACGCTACATAATGCGCAAGTCATTTATATCGTATGATTATTTCAACCAATCAGAGCTCTCATTTTCCAAGTCCTTTTCATTTCTAATAGCGTCACTTTTATTTGTAATAGTTTCAAATGAATTCAAATGTGTTCTGATTGAAAAATTTAATTTATTACATCTGTTTTCAATTAGTTTTTACGTTGATTGAACGACAATGCAAGAATATGGAAGATATTGATCATAGTTACGGTCAGTGGAAACATTATATTAATTTTCTTTTCTATATTACGAGTTGGATTGATATTTCTTTAGACTTTTTCTCTTTTATGTATAGTAATATATTATTAGTAATAGTATATTTGGTCACCATTACACCTCACGAGGAAAATAGAATATTTAATATAATTACCACCGTATATATCATGCAAAAAATCACGTTGTAATCGTTTTCAAGGCTCAGGGAACTTATAAACTGAATCAGAATGGTTTCTTCTATAACAATATTCAAAGAGCGTGTTTTAGTATCATTGAAAACAGTTATTTAGTCTATTAGTTGTACCTATTTTCCAAACTTCCCTTAGTAATTTTGGATCTTAAACAATGTTACTCTCATATTTTTTTCTCTTATGCTGTATTGTTACATTTAAATTTAGTTACATTTTATTTAGTTTTAAAATATTACTTTATTTTGCTTAATCTATGTTTTATTAAAAAATCCTTCTAACAGTCATTCTATTATTTTACTATATTGTTTTACTATATGCGTACTATTATAACTATTTTTATTGTACTTTTGTAGTTTCTCCTATTTTATTTGTTGATAGTATTATTTGTATTGTATACCATGCTCTTAGTGCAAATGGGTTTTAGTCAGTGACTATCAATAAATAAATAACATAACAAATACCTCACGACTGATGAATATCAATTGCTTAATTAGATGTATTAAAATTATATTTTACGTACTAACTACAACTTTATAAGATTAATTTAAATTAATTCTAGTTTTTATTTTAAATAAAGGGGTCAGATTAGTCCAGAGGTAACGTGTTTGCCTAAGGACTGTTAGAGCCGGGGTTCAGTGCCCACTCTGGCACTCGATTTATTTACGTGGAATGTGAAAAAAAAATCTGATACATCGTCCCTGGGAGTAGGCGTTAATTGGTTGGCCCCGAGCCTGTACTAAGTCAAGTATATGTACGTTATGGGCCCCTACTCTAAATAATACACTTCCGTTAGGACTCCCATGTAGAATCATTGTGTAGTATCTCAAAGGGCCAAAGTTAGGCCTATGTCTGTTCTCTTGTGAGACTGCCACTGCAACATAACCTAATTTAAAATAATCCAAGTTTAATTTAAAATATTCCAAGTCTAAATTAAAATAATACATTTCAATATTGTTCAAATTTATTCATATTATATATTATATTTATATTATAATTTATACGTTTATATTTATAGTTTATCAACTTGAAAATATATATATACTACATTAAAGTTCAAATAACTCTTTGATTATTTTAAATTAACCCGAAAAAGTAGTATATTGAGGCAAAAAATATATTCCTGGTAGTTAATATTACTCCAATCGTAAATACATTAAGTTTATTGTGAATTGTAGGAAAAGTTTCCACACAATTGTCTTGTAAACGACAACAAAACTTGTTAGTTTACTATAAGTATAGTAAAACATTCCATCTCGATATTTTGACCGATTTACATGTTTTGAGGTCCCAAAGTTATTTATGACGTTTTTCCGATGATGTCTGTGTGTGTGTGCGGGCGTATCTAAAGTTTGTGTAGACGTTACAATCCATAATCTTTCACAGATGAGGTTATTATTTTCCATAAAAATGGGCTTTAAAGTGTAGATTTGTACATTTGATTGCCGAATATAAATAGAAATACATTAAACCGTTTGATTTTTGTAAATTAATATCTTTACTTAAGTAATGAAATTTTTCCTCATTGGAATTTTTAAATAGTGATAATAATGAATTAAAACAAGATTTAGAGAATAAGATGCAATGATTTGGAACACCACTACATTGGATAAACAGATAGGACTTTAAGACGTGTATAAAGTACACATTATGATCTAATCAGAAAAATAAGGGAAAATTTTAAAATTTTTAAAACGACAAAAAAAGTTTTTTTTTTCAACAGATATTGAAATTTTGACTTATGATTGAATGTGAGAGTTATTAAGAAGACCAAAAATCTTTATGTTGTTAACCGGTTGATACTTTTTTACTTATAGTAAAGTTGAGTGTAGGCCACTCCAGATTTTTTTTTGCGATCTGGTAAAAATCTGTCCATACAATTGTATTTAAATTGTTGAAACGCTTTTCTTGTTGGTTGTTATTTAATATGTTTAAGGTACAATCAAGCAGAATCAAATCTACTAACTCGACAGAACAATTCAAAGATGGTGTAAGTAGAGAAAGTTCAAAGAAACTTCCATGAGATTCTTATATTTTATGTCTTGAGCGAAGGACAACAGGAACTAATGGCTTGATCGCGATGAATCGAGTTATAAGCGTGTTTATCAAGCAAGACAAATATTCCATGAAAAATCAAAATTATTATATTTAAGAAAATTTTAGTATAAAAATAGACGGTTTTAAGAGAGTTTTTATTTAAGAAACAATAATTATGTATAATGTGACATGTCATTCGTTAACTTAGCATAAAAAAGCAAAAGGTTTTAAAAAAAAAGTGTTTGATTATACAAAACAATAGTAAATGTTTTAAAAATAAAGCTAATTTAAGTGTAAAGGTGAGGTTGGTATATCAAGAGGCGTAAAGATAATATACAACACGTAAGCTGGAGAACGTGACGTATTCAACGATAGCAGCTGGAGTACACGGCCAGTCTTATCAGTCGACTGCATTTTAAGTTATTTCTTTTAAAATCTCTTTCTAACAGGGATTGATAAATTTTTATTTTATTACTATTATTAGTATTTAATATCAAGCGGAAGTATATGATATCACGCACTGACTTTTAATTATTTCAGGCCAGTGAAAGAGAATTACTTAAAAAAAAAGAAATCATAATTCACAAAACACCGTTAATCTGAGTATGGTTCGTAATTTACTTTAATCAGTTTTTATAGACTTTTAAATTAAAAACGGTTATTTTTAACGGAAATAGACCACTTAAGTCAAGTGATAAGTAGAAATTGAAGTACTTCAGTTCACAAAACCAAGATTATTTCAAAATCAACATTGATTGGGAGGTTGGGAAATTAATAATGACAAATATCTTTCCACTTGACGAGGATTATAACATCTTGATTTATTTTTTATTAATTTATCTTATAGTTTTCACTTTTTTTTTTAAAAAAAAACGAGTCAAGTGAAATCTCATTCTACTTCTACATGGTATTATATAAATGATAAAATATACGTAGATCAATTGTTCTACTAGATTATTTTATTTAATGGGGGTTCTGGGATTAATGTTTTTTCCACATTTCTTGCACGCTGGAACATATAAAAGAGAAAGGACTTTCTTTTATAAACGGACTGTGAGTCTACTATGTGGGACTTGTAAACGTTGTATGTCTAAGAGGACGTAAAGTTGGTTTGTTGCTTCCTGTACGATGGAAGGTACTCCTTGGTGGTCCCTAATCTAATAATCTTGATGAAGGCAATCTTGAAACGTGGCTCGTTTATCAATGAAATAGGTGTCAAATAACAAATGAAGCATTGTTATTTTGTTGTTTTTCAACGGCCACACTTATAAGGCTTTTACCTTTTACAGCTGTTTTAGGAGTGAAAATTGTGACTCATTTATAATTTGGCACCCTTGGTAGTAATAGGCGAGTCACATTACCTGTTGAATTCTACATTGGGAGTACTAAATTCTGTCTAACTCAAGTGGATTTGGTGTTGGGTTCTTTAACGAGTATCTGACATCGTACAGGCTCGGAGCCGACGATTTAACGTCCCTCTCTAAGGGACGACATAATGAGATTTAGTCACCTCTACAGGGACCTGGTTAGCTCAGTGGTTAACGTGCTCGCCTCTGAACTGATAGGACCGGGGTTCGATCCCCACCTGGCCCTCGATTTATTCATGCGGGAGGTGAATAAATCTGAGCACGTAGTCCCTCAGAGAAGGACGTTAAACCGTCGGTCCCGAGCCTGTACGATGTCAGGTACTCGTTAAAGAACCCTACTCTAAATACACTTGAGTTAGGCAAAATTTAGGGCTCCCACTGTAGAATCAATCTTCATTGTGTGGTATCACAAAGGGCCAAAGCTCGGTCTACGTATGTTCCTTTGTGGGACTACCAGTGCAATCTAACCTAACCTAGTCAACTCTGGCGTGAATAATCGAAGGCCAGGTGGATATCAAACCTGTGTTGACCTTTATACGCACCAAGCCATATTTCAGGCCATATCGTTTTTAAATCAAGTCAGGTTGTCTTTTTACGATTTGCCCTTTAGCCGTCGCATGTACACATGGCGACGCCCAAGGTGGACCACGCGGAGGCGGGCAACTCGATACTACTCGCGCAACAGTATATTTACATCGCGAAACGGTTACACTGGGTACGAATGATATTTCGGAGCAAAAAGGAAGATCCCATGTAACATAACTAGGTCAGACTTTGTCTGATACATTATACATTTTACTTTTTTTTTTTTTTTAAACTATAGGTAATGTCCTAGGGTGATTTAACCCTATTTATGGCATGGATGTAGCTCAGAAACGCCGGGAGGTTGACTAAAAATAAATATCAAACCACGGACCTATCAGTTCAGAGGCGAGTACGTTAACCACTGAGCTAACCTAGCCCCCCAAAAACAAATATAAGTTTACTCTACACCACTAAAACGGTTTTAAAGGTAAATTATAGACAATAGAAACAAAACACATATACGGAAAGTGCAAAATTTTAGCTTCTTGCAAAATCAGCCCCTTCAAATCAAAAAGACAATCAGTCTCTTTTGAGTACAGTAATACCTCTTTATAGTGAAGAACGCAGCTTTTCTATATAACGCTGGAGAAATCCAGATATTAACCATTGGAGCTTTATTGGTCTCTACTGAAGTAAGAAACTTCTGCATAAACACCTACACCAGGGTCTCTGTACAAATATAATACCACGAAACTGATATTCCTAGAATAACATCACTAACGACCTCTATAGAACCTACAACATAGTATAATTTTACATATTTTACTTTACTGTCAGTAAAACATAGCGATTACTGACAGTAAAGTAAAATATGCAAAATAAGGTAATTTATTTGTTGAATACAAATCAATTTGATTGATTTATATTAATAAAAATGAAGCATAGCTGATATAAAAAGAATTGGAGATTTCTTGAGAGTGAAGTAGCATACTGTGAAATGCTTTAATGATATTTTTGAATAGCCTGAAGAAACGAATCCTATGTTGTCTTGATTACAGACAGAGATACAAAATTTGAATGTTGAGAAGATATACCTTGCGTGTACTTATGCAAAAAAAGAGGAGGAGAAGGGTGGGGGGGGGGGAGGGGGGGACTGTTTATCTGAATGTGACCATTATAACCTTAGATAAGTAATAATACTTTCAAGAGAATTTATGACAAACACAATCTAAAAAAGAAACACCATTACAACTAATATCGCTTCATAATAAGAACAAGCAGTTTCATAAATTTGTCTTATTAAGATCTTAAAGGATTTATGTTTCATAAAGTCAATGTATTGCTAAACCATTGTAGTGGCCAGAAACAGCCTCAGGTGTTTTGCAGGCTCTTATGATAAAACAATACCGTTTTCAACATCATTAAATCTCGTTTTTTTTTTTTTTTTATTAATACTTTAGCTAATGCTTCTCAAAACGGTGCGGCATGGAAGACACTTAGGTGCGCCTCAAGAAAAAACAAAATTATATTTAGAATATTTAAGAAATTTGAGTGAATTTCATAATTTTCTGCTATCCCAAATATGTAGTTTTCATATCAGAAGAAAGTTTTGGTCAGTTGAAAATTTAAACTATCACGAGAAAAAGCATGGATATTCATGTTACAATCTTCTACATCTTACCTCTGTGAACATGGTTACTCTATGTAATAGAGTAACAGGAATAGACTAAGCAGGAACAGGATTCCTGCTAGTAATAGAGTAACAGGAATAGAGTTAGCAGGAACAGGATTCCTGCTAGTAATAGAGTAGCAGGAATAACAGGAATAGAGTTAGCAGGAACAGGATTCCTGCTAACGAATCCTGTTAGCAGGAGGTTAGTTCGTAGGATCGAATCTCTCAGTCTAAAGATCGTGAATGCTGAGACTGCAGTTAATTTTAATAATAGAAACGTATTATTATTTTAATTTAAATAATAATAAATTTAAATACGTATTTTATTACATTTAAATAGCATTAAATGTAACAGTAGATCAAATATGAAAGGTGTTGATGAAGAGTTGAGAGTGTGTTTATCACATGTAAGACCTAATAATAAAAAAACTGTCAAGTCACATCAAAGCTCATGTTTCTCATTAGGATACTAGAATGCAAAATATATGATTTAACGCGTCGACGTTTGATAAAACATATTGTCAGTAAACTTAGTATTTCTTCTGCTATTCTACTCAAATCCTACTATGATTAACAGAATTTTAACATTCAAAACAAACCCATAGTAAAAAATATATACACCGAAAAATACAAATATAGCTTTCTTAAATAAAATACATATTCACAAAAAAATGTTAATCTTTATTAATCTACTTATTACCTATTAATCCACGTATACTATTGACCTTTCAACTCTTTTATTCTTATCTTTATTGTACTTTTCTTTATTTCTAATTATACCTTCCCTATTATTTCTTACTTTCATTCAGCTCTCTTATTTTAATACCTTTTCTTGTTCTTTAATAATCTTTTATCCTTCATTTATTTTAATCTTTTTTTAATCGATTTATTACCTATTAATCTATTTATACTGTTGACCTTTCAACTCTTTTATTCTAACCGCTTTTTCTTGTTCTTTATTAACCATTTATCTTCTATTTATATTAATCTTTACTAATCAATTTATTCTATTATTACCATTGACTACCTCATTGATTTTGTTTAACATGTCACTTGGCCAACTCCTTTTCCAGTTGAAATCCTGTTAGCAGGAGGTTAGTTCGTAGAATCGAATCTCTCAGTCTTAAGATCGTGAATGCCGAGACTGCGGTTACCACTGAGAAAACACGCATAGGCAGAACATTGATATCACACAATGACCATTGAAATTTGGGAGTCCTAAATTTTGCCAGACACAAGTGTATTTAAGAGTAGGGATCTTTAAAGAGTACTTAACATCGTACAAGCTCAGGACTTATGGCTTAACATATGGATTTCAGACACGACGTAATCAGATTTTTTTCACCTGAAGCGAGAATAAATCGAGGCCCGTAATGGGTATTGAACCCTCGACCACCAGTGCAGAGACGGACAGGCACGTTGCCACTGAGTTAACGTGGCTCCCAAAGTGATCTTTAACGAGCACGTGACATCGTACAGGCTCAGGACTTATGGCTTAACATATGGATTTCAGACACGACGTAATCAGATTTTTTTCACCTGAAGCGAGAATAAATCGAGGCCTGTAATGGGTATTGAACCCTGGATCTACCGGTTCAGAGACGGACAGGCACGTTACCACTGAGCTAACCTCGCCCCCAAAGGGATCTTTAACGCGCACGTGATATCGTACAGGCTCGGGACTAATGGCTTAACATTGATTTCAGACAAGACGTAATCAGATTTTTTTCACCTGAAGCAGAATAAATCGAGGCCCTAATGGTATTGAACCCTGGACCACCAGTGCAGAGACGGACAGGCACGTTACCACTGAGCTAACCTGGCTCCCAAAGGGATCTTTAACGCGCACGTGATATCGTACAGGCTCGGGACTAATGGCTTAATGTCTTCTCCGAGGAACGACGTGCCAAATATTTTCACCTGCTACATAAATAAATCGAGGGCCAGAGTAGATATTGAACCCTGGATCTACCAGTTCAGAGGCAAGAATGGAAACACTGGGCCTATTCGCTCTAATATGTGGCGGATAACGTCTTCCCAGAATAAATAAAGAGTGATATTACATCCTCACCGAGGTCTAATAATATACAAGAATGATTAGAAGCATTTTTTCTTATTCAAAACCTTAAAAACTTGAATATAATTAGAAAAGTTTTATTTATAAATATTTATCACTTCATAAAATATTATCAACAAAAAAAAAAAGATTCCACGAATGTCCTATACCAGAGGGGGCCAAAATGCGGTTCGCGAGCCACATGCGGTTTTTTGAAGGATTATTGTGGCTCTCAATAAATATAATTTCTGTAAACAAAAATTTATTAAAACTTTTTTTACGTACGCGAAACATATTTAATTTTGGAAAAATGACTCGGGCTATGAAGGAGCTTGCCACCCTGTACTATGCATTCAAACTTTCTTCTCTGGAGATATTGAAGTAAAAAAAATGGCACGTAATAAGTTCTGATTTGTTAATTTGTACAAATGATGATTGGTAAATATTGTTTAGATAAAAAGAGTTGACTGGTTCTTTTCAATATATGGAATATGCGAAAAACCTTGGTTAGAAATAGAAAATGGGGCTTGTTTCTATGGATATGTTGAGTAGATATGTTCATAACGTATTCATGTGCATGAGGCCTTGGTACTGCCAGGGAAGCTTGAGCGAGAGCAAGGGTCGAGTTGTTCACGTGCACTACGTGACCGCAAACAGCTCCAGGCTGGCCAACCACACCGACCTGTTCCTTAGGACACAGCTTCGCCCAAATAAGTCAACACTGCCTTCCCTGACTTAACCAATGCATATTATATGCACCTCTTACTTATTTAATAAATTTCATAAAAGTACAAATTGTTTACTGCAAAAAACACTTAGGTTTAAAAAAAAAATTAATGAATTATATTCTTATTAATTCGAAAAATAGTTATCATACTGTCATATTTTATATATAAACTATTATAATAATATATCAATCTACAATAAGATTTCAGAATCAAAGATGAGTAATAAACAGAGTAAAGAAACACAGTTACATAGTAAAATTTTCGGCCAATCCGTCTTCAGGAGAAAAGAGAAAGGGAGACCAAGCACGACGGATTGACAGATTGCCCAAAAATTTGAGTTTGTAAGTGTGTGTTACTCTGTGTGTTACTCTGTGTGTTACTCTGTGAAGTTAAAAAAATGTTCATATTAAATATAGAACTTCTATCTATTGTTCTATAGTTAATGATTTATATCTTTTAAATTTTTTTTTTAATTATTTTGAAATTATCTCTTAGTTTTTATAGAAACACTATATTACTAAGAACAGTATTACTACATCTACTAATACTGAGAGTGCAATACAATATAACTTGTGAAAATATTTCTAGACATATTTACTATACTATAATTAATACATGCATATTGTTAATACCACTGAGGTTAGTATGATTTATATTAGAAATAGGTAAAACCGTCATACCTCGTAAAATGATCATGGAGTTGGAGCGCTTTCGATCGCAACAAACCTACTGTAGGAAGATGGACAACGTCCGAAAGCACTCCAACGACTCCAAGATCATCTTAAGAGGTATGACGGTTTTACCTATTTCTAAGGTAAACTATAATTAATATTTGATAACCACAGATAAATAAAAAATGAGACTACGACTCAAAAATATATATAAAAAAAAAGATAATACATGCATAATACTCGTATATGTATATTATAAACTAATGGATAAATCAAATTTAAATATAATTAAAGTTTTAACTTAAAACTATCTTTCAATTATACAATTTATACATGTTAAAACACTTTATGATGATATAAAATTACATTGTTTCATTCATCAACTTATTTCTGAGTGCATAATTAAATTGGAGCTGTTGTATGCAAATAGCTTTAGCGTAATTAATTCAATGAAACATTTTTAAAAATAATAATGGAGATATTACTAATGAAAATTTTCTTGAAACAACTAAATTGACATGTTTTTGAATGGAAGAACGAGTTTTTTTTACAATAGTATATTTAAAAATGATTTTTGCAAATAATTTTGATTATCAAAATATTTGAAATGAATGACAGATGAAAAAGTCTGTAGTGGTCTCATCATTAGTGTAAATAAACAATTAGTGTAAATTATCAGAAATAATAAAGTGTCAATTTAATTGAATGATTTATGAAAATGTGGCTATTTTTATTTCGTTAATTATAGTGAATCTGTAATTATTGTACAATATGAAAGAGAAATAGACAAGGATGACTATTAATTAAGATGAAAAGCACTTGTTGAATAACATTACGAATCAAATCATTAGTTGGAACCATTAAAAATAAACAACACAATGTGATCATTATCAATTAGTACGGATATCAATTACTCAGTTATTATATTCTCATTTTGTCTTGGTCATCATTACAGAGATATAATAATCAAATATAATTATATAATATTATTATATTAAATTAAAATTTAATTATATCAATAAAAAACTTAATAAAATTATTAATTTAAAAACAATTTGCCTATTCATACTTAGATTGTAATTTTTATAGTTTATTTAAGCAATAACTTAATCTAATGCATCTAATTTTCATTGATTTTTTTAGTGATACCGTTATGGCATTTTTTCTCAATTGTCTTCAAATATAATGAATTCAATTTATTATAGATCATTGTCATATTTTTTTAAGAATTTTATTGATTAGTAAACTAATTTTTTTATTAGATTAATTAATAAATTACTTTTTTTTTAAGATTAACTATTTTAATTAAATTTAGATTTACGAATTCAATAGAACGTACAAAGTAAAACTTAGTAGTCATCGATTTTAGCGTTATATTTTCCTCTAATAATAATTGAAAATTGAAAATCATTATTTAGTACTAAATGCAAATAATTTTCTACTTTGGCAAGAACAGTGGTAAAAAATCATTACAAATTCAAGTATCTTCCCTTTGATGCAAAAAAAAAAACAACATATTCTTTTTGACACGTTTTATATTACCAAGAATTGCATATTTGCCAATTTTCTGAAATCGTTGGACTTTGTAGAGTGATTGTAAAATTTTCGATATTCATGCAACCATACACAGCGATGCATAGCAAATATATATATATATATATATATATATATATTATATATATATATCCACTTAAAATTAGAAAAAACGATCCAAACTGGACGCAAAATCAGTTCACAAACGAAAAAAGCAACACACAGAGAAAGAGACACACTTACAAACTCAAATTTTCGGTTGATCCGTCTTCAGGAGAAAAGAGAGAATGGGCGACCAAGCACGCCGGAAACAAGCGTGTTTCCGGCGTGCTTGGTCGCCCATTCTCTCTTTTCTCCTGAAGACGGATCAACCGAAAATTTGAGTTTGTAAGTGTGTCTCTCTGTGTGTTGCTTTTCATCGTTTGTGAACTGATATATATATATATATTTGTTTTATTATATTCTTAATTTGTTGTTGTCATCATTACAGAGTATATAATTATATAATATTATAAAAACATAATAATTATAAAATTAAATTAAAATATTATTAAATCAATAAAAATCGAAATATATTCACCTATTTTAGTGATATATATATATATATATATATATATATATATATATAATAAATATTGATAAAAGTATGGACCGTGGAATAGAAACAAAACTAAAATTTATCGGGACTCGGTGAGTTCTTCAGGTTCAAATTAAACTCTCATTGCCAACATTTCGGTTTTTATTTAAAACCTTTTTTATAGGCAGAAGTATACATTTTGAAACAGAAAAACTAAGTATTACATTACAAATTATATAATTTACAATAATTTGTAATGTAATACTTAGTTTTTCTGTTTCAAAATTTATACTTCTGCCTATGAAAAAAGGTTTTAAATAAAAACCGAAACTTTGGCAATGAGAGTTTAATTTGAACCTGAAGAACTGACCGAGTCCCGATAAATTTTAGTTTTGTTTATATATATATAATATATATATATATATAATATATAATAATATTATCCACTTAAAATTCGAAAAAACGATCCAAACTGGACGCAAATCAGTTCACAAACGAAGAAAAGCAACACACAGAGAAAGAGACACACTTACAAACTCAAATTTTCGGATGATCCGTCTTCAGGAGAAAAGAGAGTTGTGTTTCCGGCGTGCTTGGTCGCCCTTTCTCTCTTTTCTCCTGAAGACGGATCATCCGAAAATTTGAGTTTGTAAGTGTGTCTCTTTCTCTGTGTGTTGCTTTTCTTCGTTTGTGAACTGATATATATATATATATATTTCAATGTATATGTGTATATATATTCAATGATTTGTAAGTAACTTTAATTATTTGTCCGTTTGGACCGTCTGTTTTCAATTCAAAGTGTAGATATATATTTCGAGATATATAAAAACTTTTGTTTAGGGGATTTCAATATTTTTTTATTTATATCCATTAAAATCTCGAAATTGTTTTTTTTTCTTTTTTTGCTAACTGTATTTTATTTATAGTAAGGTAAAAAAAAATTATGCTTATAAATATGCCTTAAATTGAATTTGTTTTGTGTTTAATATACTCGAATATGATGGGTTTTTTTTGTATGAAAATAATGAAGGAAGTAATTTGGTAATATGTTGGACAGTTTGAAAGAGGGCGGAGATGAAAGAAACTTTGTGAGAGACAAAGAGGAGACCTCCTGCCCCCCCCCCCCCCCCCCCCCCGACCTTGGGACGGGCCCATGGGAATTAGCCCGTATTTGGGAGTCGCGCACTCTCTCTCTCTCCCACCTGCACTGCCTTTGTCTAACCTCAACAAAACCGAGACAACTTTGACCTTGTCCAAAAACCACCACTATTGCCAGGCCTTTTCTAGTTGCACGACTTTTTTAAAAAAAAAAAAAAAAACTATTTCATTGTTTGTACTTTGATTTGCTAGTTTTCAATTTGAAGGTAACCTATTCTAGGTATATGTTACTTATAAACTATGATAGAAAACAGAATTGAATATATAGAACAGTGTTAAATACTCTCAGTATCCTTGTGCTGTTCACATTTTGCTGTTATTTTAAAGAGCCTTTTACTAAAGAATGTTTTGAAGGCTTGGAGATTTCAATCAATCAGGTATATCATGATATAAAAAAAAACCCCTATATAGACAGTGACTGACCCAATCAGTAAGCCGGAAAATCAGTCAGTATTTTTAGACTCTAAGTAAATAACTCTCTAAAAAATAAAAAACTGTTCGATTGAAACACGACTAAAAAAAAAAAACTTTTAAATCAACTGAACTTTACTTTGCATAGTTATTTCGTTTAAACACCTATTGACCTTTTTTCCAAAAAAAAGAAAAAAAAAACTGTTTCTTTTTTTTTATACTTTATCTTCTCCCATAATGTTTACTCTTTTGTTTTTCACTGTGTTAAAATTAGAGGTGGACATCATGACTGGGTGTGGTACTGTGGAGTCTGTGTTTATACCATGCATACCATTGATTCCGAGTGACTATCTGTTTTCAATTCAACAGTCTGAGTCTGTTTTGCAATGATGGTAAATAAGTCGCAAAGGCAAATTCTATACAATTACATAATTAGTGTAACTATACTAAGGTTTTTTATAGATTGTTGTTACTTAAATAATTTTATAGTATAGTAAACTAATTTTATATTAATTACCTCTTATACTAGAATTAGTAGTAATACTGTCCGTCATACCTCATAAATTCTCAGAAAAGCTCGATCGGTTTCGGGTCCGTCTGGATCCCATCTTCAAGAGCAACTAACTGACTGTTTATTTCATAACTGACTTCTTTATACGATTAAATATTTTAATTAAATTTAGGTTTATGAATTTAACATATATTAATCTTGTTTATCTTTTAATATAATCTAAATTTCTGGTTGTTTGAGGTTAGAGTAAAAGTTTTTTAGGAGTATGGGGCGAAGAATTCAGTTTAGTTCAGTCAATCAGTCGGAGTCAATCAGTTTAGCTGAGTTAATCAGTACGAATGAGGTGTATTCAGAGGCACTTACTTAACACTGTACTAATATTTTCTTCTATTCAATAATTTCTAATAATATGTTTACATTTTTGATTTTTTTTGTAAAATAACCATCAAAAGTAGGCACTTATATGCTAGGTATATTAATAAATAAAATAGATGAAGTAATGGAATCATACGTTAAAGTTTAAAATCTTCATGTAGTATCAAAGTAATTAAATTCTAGAGCTGTTTTTGTAAAGAACTAAAAGTGATTTAGCGATATCGTACAAACTGCTAATCAGGAATGGAAAATTAGATCTCATCTTAAACGATGATTGAATTTAATTTATATTTTCAATGACATTAGAATCGTAAGAAAGGAAAAAAAAATATAATTAAAAAATTAACCTCAAATCTTAATGAAATTGTTATCTGATTTAAAATGAAATAATAAATTAGATTTTTAATCTGAATAAATAAAGTATTTTGATCGTGATATCAAAGCTATTATAATATGAATCTCTTTGATTTTTCGCACTCAGAGGGCCAAGCCAGGAATCAACTTGTTCTCACTGACTTAACTCCCACAGTTATATTATCATTGATTTCAAAGGTAATTAAAAAAATAAATTATTTCTAATTAGAAATCCCATAATGTCTAGGCAATAGTTTTGATTTTTTTTTTTTTTAAGCGTCTATAAGGTCACTTTTGATGGTGAATTAAATTTAACCCTTATCATAATTAAAAAAAAAAAAAAAAATGATTTTCATTTTACAAGGATTTGGAGCTGAGCGAAATCTATTTAATTGCTTATGGGAAAATTTTGGTTCAAATTTAAGTGAAACGCCTTTTATATTTCCATTGATCATTTTAAACACCTATTGACCTTTTTCAAAAAAGAAAAAAAAATTGTTCTCTTTTTTTTACTTTATCTTCTCCCATAATGTTTACTCTTTTGTTTTTCACTGTGTTAAAGTTAGAGGTGGACATCATGACTGGGTGTGGTACTGTGTTGGTATACATTTGTCCCTGTATACAAAATAATTTATCTTGTTCAGTTTTCATAGTTTGCAAAAGAAACAATATCAGGGTTACTTTTTTTTTTTATAATTATTGTTTAAGCTTGCAAAAAATAATTGGATTTATGATGTTTGAAATTGAAAATACTACTTCAGTTTTCATAATAGGGTAATCAAAGAACTATGCATAAGTACTTTGATTATTAATCTTTAAATTTTGTCTTGTGCTTAAGATGAACTTTTAGAGCTTTTACAAGGCTGTTCAGTTAAAAGAAGTGTTTTTGTTTGTTTTAAAAAAAGTTTAACAAAATTTTGTTATTTTTAACAAAAACAATAAATAAAAAAAATAAAAATTTTAAACAATAAGTTCATAAAATGCCACGTTATAAGCTTTCACCACCTTTTAGTGCTGTTATGAGATGAAAAGTACGGCTCATTTATTATTTGGCACCCATTTTTAGTAATGAGCGAGTTGCTTAACCTGATTTATTGTGCATTGGTTGTTTCAAATTTTGCCTAATTGACGTGTATTTAGAGAAGGGATCTTTAACTGGTGCCAGACATTGTGCAGGCTTTAACGTCCTCTTTGAAGGCTAATCGCTCAGATTTTTTTCTGAAAGAATCGAATCTAGGATCTACCAGTCTTGAGGCGAGTACGCAAGCCACTAAGCTACCCCGGCATCCCAGTTAAACAAAGTTAAGATGTTAGCTGCAATATAACAATGTTTTGCTTTAATGACACCTAAAACCATGTACATATAACTGACTGTCAACTCGATTCAAACTAGAAAAACACAAAAAGCTAACGACAAATATATAAATCTAATGTAGTCCTAATCAATCGACGTCTGTAATAAGATAGATATTTATCATGCAACGTTTTTTTATTTTATCTTTACAAGATAGCAAAAAAAAAGTCAATCAGATTTGTGACAAAAAAGAAATTTCACTTTAGAGATAGGGGCCAGGCTAGCTCAGTGGTTACGTGCTCGCCTCTGAACTGATAGGACTGGGGTTCGATCCTCACCTGGCCCTCGATTTATTCACGCGGGAGGTGAATAAATCTGAGCGCGTCGTCCCTCGGAGAAGGACGTTAAACCGTCGGTCCCGAGCCTGTACAATGTCAGGTACTCGTTAAAGATTCCTACTCTAAATACACTTGAGTTAGGCAAAATTTAGTACTCCCTCTGTAGAATCAATCTTCATTGTGTGGTATCACAAAGGGCCAATGCTCGGCCTACGTGTGTTCCCTTGTGGGACTGCCACTGCAACCTAATCTAACCTAACTTTGGAGATGACCTATATTTACTTAAGAACTGCTTACACTTCCAAACTGAATAACTCTGCTAGGACTTAAATCAGTCGTTTAGTTCCATCATAATTCTATTGATATAGTATTGAACCCAGTAATCAGTTTTCTTATTTGTTTACAATCTTACAGAGCATTTTGAAACTTGTATGCGTTTTAAAGTTTTACCTGAACTTGTTTTTTGTTTTTTTATTGTTTAACCGATTCCTCTGGAGGGTGATAACGTTTACCGGCTTTTTGTTTTATCGGTGATTCTACAGATTCCACATAGGGAGTCCTAAATTTTGACTAACTCAAGTGCATTTTGAGTAGGGATCTTTAACAAGTACGTGACATAGTACAGGCTCGGGACCGACTTCTTAACATCCTCTCCGAGGGATGATGTTACTCATATTTATTCACCTCCTGCGTGAATAAATCGCGGGTCAAGAGGGGATCGAACCCCGGACCACCAGCCCAGAGGCGAGTACGTCAACCACTTAGCTAACCTGGCAACTTGAACAAGTTTAGTTTCTAGACAATGTTTCACTACCAGTATTGTTGAAAAGATACCCTTTCAAAATACTGATTTCTCAGTCATGCCGAAAATTACATTTTTTAATAACAATACACTCATTATATAGACTAGAACTAGCTTTTACATTTTATCTAAAAACAAAATAATATTTGTCATCCGATTCTTCATTAAAGAGAATGATTTGCAGTTATAGCATTAGCAACGCATCATTGAATCCTGATTAGAATACAAGACTAGGAGTCCTAACCTGCAGTTCAAGAAGAGTCCACGTGAAAAATAGAATGTTATTATTAAACAAATATTTTGCTTATACTTCAAAGTTATTATTATTTTTCGTAAAGTATACTTTTTTTTTATATACTCAATGTGTTTGGCTTTTTCTCTGTAGTTTTATTTATTGTTTAATATAATATAAATTTCAAGCGGTATGGAATTTCTTTTCATGGTATGAGGTGAAAATCTCAGTTTAGATCAGTCAATCAGTCGAAGTCAATCAGTTTATTTCAGTAAGCTAATTATCAAATTTTCGGGTAATCCGTCTTCAGGAGAAAAGAGGAAGGGAGACCAAGCACATTGTAGACGCAACGGCTAGTAACCAACGAGCAAGTTAGTTACTGGTTACTAGCTGTTTACTTGGTTACTAGCAACTTGCTAGTTGGTTACTAGCCGTTGCGTCTACAATGTGCTTGGTATCCCTTTCTCTTTTCTCCTGAAGACGGATTACCCGAAAATTTGAGTCTGTAAGTGTGTTTCTTTTACTTTCTCAATGATTTTAGTTTAGTTCAGTTAGCTAAACTGATTGACTTTATCTAAGTCAAGCTGTACTAGGCTGGAAGACTCTAGTCTCCTGGCTAGTATAGCAGTATAGAAAGTATATTATAAAAAAAAAAAAAAACAGAATGGCTGACACCTACGGGTCATCAGTTTCAGGGCTTCCACAGTATCCACAGAGAGATTGGGTCGTCAATCAGAAGTGAAGTGCTTATTAGCCAGGCCTCACCTAAGTGAGTACCAGTTTTCACGTCCACCTGCCACCTTACCCAAATGGTAAGAGTCGATGTCTAGCTCTCTCTCTCTATTGTTCTGCAGGAAACCTCCCGAGAAGATACTGCTTCACACACAGCGACTCCCTAGAGAGTCTACCCTTCCTAGGTCAAAAATCGCAGCCACCACGAGTTCTAGTAAGTATAATACAGTATAATAAAAAATAATGTATATGTTAGTATTATGACATTATATAATATGGCATAATCTTACTATTATCATAACTTAGTAATGAGTATAGTGTACCATTGAAGATTGCCATAACTTAATAATGAGTATAGTGTACCATTGAAGATTGCCATAACTTAATAATGAGTATAGTGTACCATTGAAGATTGCCATAACTTAATAATGAGTATAGTGTACCATTTAAGATTGCCATAACATAATAATGAGTATAGTGTACTATTGAAGATTGCCATAACTTAATAATGAGTATAGTGTATTATTGAAGATTGCCATAACTTAATAATGAGTATAGTGTACCATTGAAGATTGCCATAACTTAATTATGAGTATAGTGTACCATTGAAGATTGCCATAACTTAATAATGAGTATAGTGTTCCATTGAAGATTGCCATAACTTAGTATTGAGTATAGTGTACCATTGAAGATTGCCATAACTTAGTAATGAGTATAGTGTACCATTGAAGATTGCCATATTTAACAATGAGTATAGTGTACCATTGAAGATTGCCATAACTTAATAATGAGTATAGTGTACCATTGAAGATTGCCATAACTTAATAATGAGTATAGTGTACCATTGTAGATTGCCATAACTTAGTAATGAGTATAGTGTACCATTGAAGATTGCCATAACTTAATAATGAGTATAGTGCACCATTGAAGATTGCCATAACTTAATAATGAGTATAGTGTACCATTGAAGATTGCCATAACTTAATAATGAGTATAGTGTACCATTGAAGATTGCCATAACTTAATAATGAGTATAGTGTACCATTGAAGATTGCCATAACTTAATAATGAGTATAGTGTACCATTGAAGATTGCCATAACTTAATAATGAGTATAGTGTATCATTGAAGATTGCCATAACTTAATAATGAGCATAGTGTAACATTGAAGATTGCAATACATGTAATGCCTTCTGGTAGAGCATGTGGTTCTATAATTAAAAAAAAAATAGTATAATATAGTATTGACATATGTTACTAGTACAGTAAGTAATATAGTTAGTTTTGTAATTAGTAACATTACTAGGTGTATTACGATCACGCTCACAACTGTCTTAAATGATCAAACCACAATAAGAAATGGGAAAACAAGACTAAGATCTTTCAAGATCAGTTGGGTTTTTGACTCTGACGAAGACCGCTTGTTATGGTTGAAAGATCTTAGTCTTGTTTTCCCATTTCTTATTGTGGTTTGATCATTGATACGAGTATATATATGTGTGTGTGTGTAGCGTATATACTCGTATGTTGCGTATATATGTAGCGTATATATGTAGCGTATATATGTACGTATATATATGTAGCGTATATATATGTAGCGTATATATGTAGCGTATATATGTAGCGTATATATATGTAGCGTATATATGTAGCGTATATATATATGTAGCGTGTGTATGTAGCTGGTTAGGGAAGGCTGCGGGAGTGGACGACTTGTGACAATGGCTTTCTGGAGTGGGTTAGTGAGGTGGCTGATAGCGGGCCACGCTAGACTGTTGGCCGCCTGTCTCTCCCGGTGAAGGGGGGCAGACCTTGACTCTTGGCTCGTCTCCCAACCCTACCCCCCCACTGCCAAAACCTAATTGCCGCCCCCGCACCCCCCCCCCCTCCCACACCCCCACTCAATCCTCCAACATTGATTAGCTCAATCTTCATCTCAAGGCTTCTTTAGTTTGTTATTTGCAGTTCACATTCCCCCCCCCCCCCCTCTCACTCAATCTCTCTCTCACTGTAGATTATCCTCTTTAATTGCTTTTCATATCAAAAATCATTTACATTGACTACACTAGATTGAAATCAACGATTCTAACAAAAACTGTTAGAAATGATTTAAGTTAATATATATATATATATGCAGAAATGTCGCACTAAAAAAATACGTGACTATACAATTAAAAAAAAAAAATCGTAACAAAAACAAAGACAGTGTCATAAATCTCTAAAAACCTCTCGACATATTCTATTCAACACCAAAGTCAAAACAAAAAAAAAAAGAGAGAATTACTTCCCTGATTTTATTCTTGCTGTCTCAATCATCCTGAGAACATTTATCTAATCTAACTCGTATAAAGATAAAGTTAAGTGTTACAATTGTGAAAACATTATTAGGGTTGGGAATCAATCGCGTTAATTATCGCGATTAACGCGTTAATTTTCTTTCATCAACGATTAAAAATTAATCGTTACTCGAGTGATTTTAATCAGGGTTGACAAACTATTCAATCACGCACTATAATATAATAAATTAATATAGCCTAAAAGTAGCCTAAATGCAAAGTGCAATAACGCATAAGATATCAACCACTACTGATGGGGTCATACTTATAAGAAAGGTACATCACTCAGTGCCTGTAACCTGAACAAACTGGTTTTCTCCACAGCTGATTGTCATAACAGCACCAGTGACTTACGTTCTCCATGTAATTCCGATTTTTCTTTCTAATCTTTAAGTTTTTCAACTGTATCTTGGTTTAAATAAATGACTTTTGCATTGAAAACCAAACTACTTGCTAGAATTTGCACTGATATCGGACAATAATTCAAACATAAAATTACGATTAAAAGTACGATTAACGCACGATTAAAAATGTTAATCGGTGCCCAGATTTAATTATTATGTACCTTTACGAACAATTAAACTACCATCAGGAATTATTTTTCTTTAACTACCAAAAATCATTATATTCATCGTTATATTCATTTATATATTAATACGAGTACAATGATCAAACCACAATATGAAGATGGGAAAATAAGACTCAGATCTTTCAACCGTAACAAGTGGTCAAAAACCCAACTCTAAGTTGGAAGATCTTTGTCTTATTTTCCCATCTTCATATTGTGGTTTGATCATTGATTGTTATTTCACGTGTTTATGTGAAATCTTTTTATATATTAATACATTATTATATGATATTTTTTTCAATGTATGTATATTATTAATATCTAAACCACAGTACGAAATTAACAAAAAAAAAGACTAAGATCTTTCAACCGTAACCAGTGGTCTTCGTCAGAGTCAAAAACCCAACGAAAGCCAGTTTTTTGACAAGTTACGAACCGTAACAAGCGGTATTCGTCAGAGTCAAATCTCAGATTGTCAAGTCAGGAGACTTGACTCTGACGAAGACCGCTTGTTGCTGTTGAAACATCTTAGGATTCTTTCTCATATCTTATTGTAGTTTTGACGTTGATTTATATTTCACGTGTTTATCGTGAAATCTTATTATATTATTTATTCTATATATACTTTTTTACAATATACAATTTTATTAAAATTTTCATTTTAAGTTATTTAACTGATCTATTTTTATACTATTTAAACTAAATTACGTAAATTTAAACATTATTTCGTTTCTCAGTAATTCGTTACAATTACTGCCAAAGTCCTTTCCTTGTATCAAACAAACATTTTGATTAGTTTTTTTTTATATTTCATTTAGAGTATTCAACGGTTAATTAAACTGCTTCAATTTCTAAATAGATATTTTAACTTGATTCACGTCAGCGGTGTTTTAATTGGCTATAATTTAACGAAATGTTTCATTTGAATACCTTCTTTGATTATTGCTGAACTAAGTTGAATTTTTTTTTATCGCATTTAGTAAATGCTAATAATATGTTTTAACCTTGAAAATATTTCCAATCGCAAATTCAAACTTTGATATTAATTAATCGACTTCATAGGAAAACAAATATTTTTTAAGCTACCTCATTGAAGTTTAATTCTATACATTTAATTTAACTCTTAAATGGCTTTTTTAATAACAAGGTCAATAAAGAAAATGTTGATTTTTTTAAGCATATATATCTATAATAGTTCATATTTCTCTATTCTCAATCCGACTTTGATATTGAAAAATACTTGAAAACAGTTATTATCTCAATATCAAGAAATTATCAAGTTATTACTCTTAAAAACATGAAATCATCAAGTTATCACCTTCAACTGAGTGATTGTACCCAAATATCTGATCAAACAAAAAGATCGTAGGGGCTGACGTTTTAATCCGCGAGTGATCGGTTTTTTATTCTATTCTATCACCTTCAAGATCAAAAAATTATCAAGTTAATATCTTCAAGATCAAAAAATTATCAAGTTATGACTCTCAATTTCAAGAAGTTATCAAGTTATCATAAAAAACAAAAAAATATAGTGGACCATGGTAGGTATTGAAACGACTATCATAAGAACAATATTATAAAATTATCGAATAATAAGCGATACAATGCCCTAAGTTGATGCAAACCTTGATGTATCTGTTCAGATAGTTAAGGTTGCTTCTGCTTCTGGTTTTGTTGAAAAACACTAATTTTTTTCTTGACAATGTATGTATTCCGAAAATTGGTTCAGAGGTTTATATTTTTTTTCAATATATGTATATTATTAATGTCAAAACCACAGTACGAAATTAGAATATAGCCTAAAAAAATTCTTTTTTGTTTGGAGACTTGATTATTGAAATTTCTTTGTATATAATTTATATTAATATAGCTTCTCGACCACTGATATTTCAAATTCATCGAGGGGGTTCTTGAGGATTTTGGTCATAAACATGCAACTCATGATTATAATATATGACCCTTTATTTTCATTTATTATAGGAAATTGTAGGAAATAAGGTTGTATATTTTTCAAATAATATAACTTATTTTGTGTTTTGTGAAATCATAAACGGAGGCTTAGTTTAAACAATTGTAGAAATGGTCGTAACGAAGGGAATGGAGACTTTTGTATGCAACTTAATACAAAACATACTATTTTGAGGGAAGTCTTAGACCCAGTGTGAAGAGTTCAAACCTGTCACCGTATCCCCTCAGTTAAGTAACACACGGGGGATCTGAAAATGATTTCATATTACCTACAGAAGCAGCCCAATGTCCCCTCCTCCCTCAAACCTAATTTTACAATCTGGTGTGGTCTACACTCAAGATTGTAATAACTAAACAATCATCAAACTCATAGCTAATATATCGAATAATTAATTATTGGAATTTATTACCATTCCTTTACTAGTTACACTGAAAAAGAATCACATAACTTTGTGAAGATACAGTGTTCTTATCTTTATGGGTGTCAATAGTAAATTAGTTTCAATTTTGGCATGGAGTTTTTTTGTTACTTTTACGTATATTTGACATTAAGTAATGTTTATCTAATACTGTAGTTGTTCCTCTAATATCTATAGATGTATCTATTAATAAATAGGTATTAATTAAAGTTACAACTAGAGAACACAAGAAAAAGGACGAACACTCACGAATCTCGATAATTTCGGCGTCTTGCCGTCTTCAGGAGAATAGAAAGAAAGAAAATAAAAGGAGAAAGAATGAAGGAACGGAGACGTAAATGCGTCCAATTTGTCCGTTTGGACTGTCTGATTTCAATTCAAAGTGTAAATAGGTATTAAGAAATAGCTATAAATCAAATGGCATTATCAACAGGGTAGTTGTAATTTGTAGGGTGGCTTTTATAGGAATTGTAGGATTGTTCACAAAGTTTTGAATTCATAGCTACTTAATGAAATAAAAACACAGTTGTGATTACAAAAAACTTTAAAATTGCATTCCGGGGTCTCAAAACATTTTCTAGTTCTTGTTTCAAATGTTCCCACCATGCTATATTGGTGTCAACTTTAGTGTTGTTGTAGGAACAAACAGTTTGTTGTTATTTTGCGCCCATTTTATCAACAAACAATATTACCAGCCATATTCTGCATATAGATTATTTCATTTGATTATAATCAGCATTATAATAATAATATATAATATATTTAATGAATATAAATTATGAAATAATACAATATTTATGAGTCACAGTTAGACTTGACTTTCTAAGTTGTTAAACTTAAAGCTTTATTAACTGTGTATGTTATACAGTCCAGTGTTTCCCAAAGTGGGCGGTGCTTTGATATCGGGGGGCGCTAATGCAAAAAGGAGTTAGGGATTCTATTTCTATAAAGTGAAAATATTCATGCAATATAATTTGTAAATTTAAGTGAAAACACGACATGTAAACTTCTAAGAAACGGTTTCTTAAAATCATTTGTTTTGATAATTCATTTTTATGTTAAAAGTATATTCTCACCTAAGTTTCTTTTATTGTGTATTAATTCTTTTCCTATGAAACAATACATCTATTGGATTCTAAATAAATATTCGATTAGTAATTATTTTAATTTAATTATTAAAATGTTACTCATTTGGTTATTTAGTCTAGGAATCTGATTATTATTCAAGGGTGTTGAGTTATAGGTTTATGGACCCAAGGCAGCGGTCACTCGAATAAGTTTGGGAAACACTGTTATACACAGTTAATTAACTTAAAACTTTATTAACCTGTGTTGATCTATATGTACACCTAAGGCTTTTGACCGAACAACAGACACTTTCGTAATCCTAACTCTTCAAAACTAAAAAATGACAGATCCTTTGTGATTCCGACTTTGTAACCAATGAACAGGAGTTCTTTTTAATCTTCTATATGAAGAAAGACGATTAGACTTAAACCAACTCTAGGATGATTTCATGATAGACATGTAATGAAGGGTCTTGAAGCATTTGATCTTCATAAAAAAATATATCTTTTACACCAATGTTTATATGAGTTATACATGCCTTTTTTAAAGAGATATACATATATTTTACAGATTAACTATATATAATTTATATTAATTTATTACTTGTACAATCTGTTATTATGTGGCATTTATTCATGATGGGAAATTTCAAAAATTACGTCTTCACAAAAAAAAGAAAGAGTTTAATATCAAAATTAAAAAATCGTTTCGAACACTCAGTGTTCTTCTTCAGGTTTACATCTAAATAAATATACATACTTGTAAACTTTAAGAACATAGAGTGAATTAAACATATCCTTAAGGGAAGACCTGCTGCCATTGACCACAAATTAATAACAAACACTTTTTCTTCTTCTCGGAATTTGGACAAATGTCCATTGTTTTTTGTTAGTTTATAGCCCTGAGGATGTCTTAAAATAAAGACGAAACGTTGGCAAAAAGGTCATTCCGTATATTAACCCTGACCAAATTCCAAGAAGAAGAAAAAGTGTTTGTTATATTTATATATATATGATCAAACCACAATAAGAAATGGGAAAACAAGACTAAGATCTTTCAACCGTAACAAGCGGTCTTCGTCAGAGTCAAAAACCCAACTTTATATGTATATATATATATATTATATATATATATATATTTGTAATTACTATTTTAGGTCTTATAATAACACATAATTACAGTTTTGGTTCAGTTATAAGGCTTACGCTACAATTTGTCTATGCCTATAGAATTTATGAATTTTATAAATTTACTTGTTTCATTGGCAATCATTTCGCGCTCAGTCATTGACCACTTTCCACCTTGTATAAAAACTTCTTTTTTTCGTGTTTTCGGCATTTATACAAGATATGGTGCCATTTTTTTGGAAATTTGCTCCACATGGACAAGTTGTTTAGTCAATGATTTTAAATCGGGCAAGATAAGCTTTTACTTTTTCCGTGGTTAGTTAGAGCCATAGTTGTTCTTTGTTCTATCTTTTTTTTTTCATTTTTTCAGAAAAGTATGTTATCAGAAACTATAAATGTCGTCACAGCTAATATGTAATTGATTCCGCTATATCACTGACGTGTGTGGTTATTAAAACTCAAGTCAACGCAACCTGCAATTAAATACGTCGTTAATAATTTTTTTTTTTTGAATGTATATCCAGGTAATCTAAACATCAACATACAAGTCTTGGTACGCTAGCAGGATAAGCATATGTAAAATGGATTTAAGAAACAAAATGATTAATCACTTTCTGTAAGGACAGACAAGCATCTATAAGTATAATTCAAGTCATAGCGAGAAATGAATAAATTATGCAAATCTTTGCAGTGGTGTTAAATAGATCGAAGTGTCAAAAGAGTATTGTTTTAGGAATGTTTAAATCGATATTGAAAAAGAAAACAAGCTATATTTATCATGTCAGGGCCGGTGTTTTCGTGCTAGGATAATCGGTATTAAGACAACGAATATAAATGTTAAATCACACTTATGCAAATTATGTGGTTTTATTGAGAATAAAAGAATATGGTTGGGAAATGACTGATAAAGTGAGGTAATATAAAGAAGCGTCCAGCGGAGTGGATGGCACCAATTTTAGGTTTTTTTTTTTTTTTTTTTTTTTTTTTGCTTAATGGAGTGGGTAAGAGGGTTTGATTAGCGTTGGAGAAGACAAGAGGTCAGAGTTGGGGTTACGATAGTGTGGCAAGAGCTGGCGAAGGTCTCTTCAGGACGCAGGACGCCATCTCGCCAGGAGGTGGCGAAGGTCGCAGGCCTCCGACCCAGAACGCCGTCATAGCCAATGCGGCAAGCTCATTACCGAAGGAAAGACCTCTTGAGTGGCTTACACTCAACTTACTCCTCTAAGTACACGCATAATCATTTAATTGACTACCAATTTTAATAAAACTTCAATGGACTTGGTTTTTTAGAGCAACGGTTGCCAGCGTTCATTGACCAATGCACTCTAATTGTCATAGTTTCATTCCCCTCACGTCTTTCGACAACGAAGTCCAGTAGCTTTGGTTAAAAGAAATTATTCCTATGTCCAACTTTACTTAGGAAGTTGATATTTATTTAATGTGTTGACTGCAAAAACCTGTTTACACACACACACACACACACATATATCATATATATATATATATATATATATATATATATATATCAGTTCAAAAATGAAGAAAAGCAACACACAGAGAAAGAGACACACTTACAAACTCAAACTTTCGGATGATCCGTCTTCAGGAGAAAAGAGAATGGGCGACCAAGCACACCGGAAACGTTGTGTTTCCGGCGTGCTTGGTCGCCCATACTCTTTTCTCCTGAAGACGGATCATCCGAAAGTTTGAGTTTGTAAGTGTGTCTCTTTCTCTGTGTGTTGCTTTTCTTCATTTTTGAACTGATTTGCGTCCAGTTTGGATCGTTTTACGAATTTTGAGTTGGTATATATATATATTATATTACTAATATGTATATATATACAATATGAGTATATTTTGGGAACATATATATATATATATATATTTGGGAATATATATATATATAATTGAATGAAACGGTCGAACGGACTTTTAAATAAAAACCAATTGAAAAAAATAGCACACAGATAGACACAGGAATAACTTATTTCTATATTTCGACCATCGTCGTCAAGCACACAGATAGACACAGGAATAACTCACTTCTATATTTCGACCATCGTCGTCATCAGGAAGGGACTCATGATGGAAGTATTTCCATCAGTAGAAGGGAAGAAGAAGAGGTACGTGCGTTCACGTGCCTCTTCTTCTTCCCTTCGACTCTCTTCCTGATTACGCACTTCGGTTCGAAATATCGATCCAGTAAGTGTTCTCATTCTTTATGTGTAGTCTTTTTCAGTTATTTATCTGTCCGGTTTGGAGTGATTAGTAATCTGATATATATATATATATAATATATATGTATATTATATTTGAGAGATTAAATTTTCTGCCCACTTTTGTCTTTATCAGTCTTCTGGATTTCTTTTCCAAATCTCGTAGTCTTACTTTGATTTCTCTAGGAACTAGGTGTAATAACTCACCATATGTTTTGCTGTCCATTTTTTTATTGTTACCGACGTTTCGGTCTTCTTTGACCATCTACTGGGTGATTTTTGAACAAATATACATACTATTTTAAACTATTTAACATTTTTTAACAAAAACTAAATTCTATTACTCGACTAACAAAATTGAAATATAAACATTAAAACTGGCAGGTTTGCAATTCCTGTTATACACACACAGGTGTGTCTTCAGTTTCTTCATTCCTTTTTGAATTTACTATATGTTGAGGTTGGAACTGTCCCATGTGCAACTTCAATACGTTTGCAAAACTTGCAGTTTGATTATTGATACTGGATCTCTTTTCCAAAATATTCTGGGCCTCTACAATACCTAATCTGCACTGGTCGCGTTCTTGATATAGTATTTCTGTTAGGAAATGCTTACAAACAACACAGAAATATTATATCAAGAACGCGACCAGAGCAGATTAGGTATTGTAGAGGCCCTGAATATTTTGGAAAAGAGATCCAGTTTCAATAATCAAACTGCAAGTTTTGCAAACGTATTGAAGTTGCACATGGGACAGTTCCAACCTCAACATATAGTAAATTCAAAAAGGAATGAAGAAACTGAAGACACACCTGTGTGTGTATAACAGGAATTGCAACCTGCCAGTTTTAATGTTTATATTTCAATTTTGTTAGTCGAGTAATAGAATTTAGTTTTTGTTAAAAAATGTTAAATAGTTTAAAATAGTATGTATATATGTTCAAAAATCACCCAGTAGATGGTCAAAAAAGACCGAAACGTCGGTAACAATAAAAAAATGGACAGCAAAACATATGGTGAGTTATTACACCTAGTTCCTAGAGAAATCAAAGTAAGACTACGAGATTTGGAAAAGAAATCCAGAAGACTGATAAAGACAAAAGTGGGCAGGAAATTTAATCTCACATGTATAAATGAATTACTGTTTCCCAAATATACGTATATTATATTATATATATTTATATATATGATATAATTTTTTTGAGTATTGAGGTCTAATGATTTTAAACTACTCTTTTTTCCGACGTTTCGACATATATTTATGTCATCTTCAAGGCTAAAACATGTTTGTTTTTACAATTAGCACTACTATTACTACTATTTGGTTATTTATTACATTTTACATGTACAGTAACAGAGAGGTATTGATTTATAAATCAGTTATTTCGACTATGCATTTTTTTACATTGACATAATATATATGATTATAGATATACTGTTAAGCAAAAAATAAAAGTTTTTCGTAGTATTTTCATGATATTTTCTGAAAAAGGCTATGTTGTAAATGACATTTGTGACAACTGGGAAAAGGTGTGCATGGGTCCAGCCAAGCTGAGAACCCCTCGTTCAGATGTATGATTATAATAGAATGAAACATTATAATGTTATAATGTTATATGTTATTATAAATGTTTATAATAGAATTAATGTTTAACTAAACATTAGTAAATTTTTATGTAACAATTTTTAAAATAAACTTACATTGGCCTTTCTTAATATTTTAAAGATGACAGTATATCAAATAAAATAGTGACTGTCATCATGAGATGCATAATCATAGTCAGTTCTAAATGAAGCATTCGACCTTTCACTCACGTCTGCTTCCTGCTTTATAACAAACAAAATTTATAACCATAAGTTTAATTAATGTCATATTATATTTAATATATGCTAAACGTTGAAAGGCCCCTAATATATATATGAGAAAATATATTCATACTATGTTAAAAAGATTTCACATAAACACGTGAAATAACAATCAATGATCAAACCACAATAAGAAATGAGAAAACAAGACTAAGATCTTTCAACATCACTTGGGTTTTAGACTCTGACGAAGATACTGACAGCTTGATACGGTTGAAAGATCTTAGTCATGTTTTCCCATTTCTTATTGTGGTTTGATCATTGTTTATACTATGTTAATCATCACCTAATGTAATTAATAAGAAATTTCTGACTCTATGAACAAAATGAACCTGGAATCTAGTATAAAGCTTGATAACATATGTTTAAATTTTCAAGAATTCTTTTTTTTTTAAAAAAAAAATATGTCACAAAAACAAAAATGCAACATTCCCAGTCATGATAAAAGGAATATATACACGTGCACATAGAGGCAAGTGAGAAGAAATAGTCCAGCGACTATACTTCTTCGCGTGAAAAATAAGTTATAAAAATTAGTTTCAATTTAAAAATCACAATAATTATTCACACTATTAAGTTTCTTGGCCACTTTCTCTTAAGACGTCTTTGGGGATTTCCTGGAATATTCATTGAGGATATGTTTAGGACTAAGGGAATATTATTGTTAGTAAGCTTTTTGTGGAAGTCTTTGTAAATGAGATAATCGTATTGCTACTTGATGAACTGTTGGAAACCTGAGGTCGGAATAGATTGTTTGATTTGATATTCAGGAAAACTTGATTTAGAAGCTGTGGTATGGCCGGGATACGCTCAGTCACACGTTTAGGTCAACACAGGTATTCAGAAAATGATCTTTCAATTAAAAGAAAGTTATTTATATTAATTAAACTGAGATATTTTTTTGTTAAAATAGTAATTTTTTGAATCCCTGAAATTTTTGTTGAAACCGCTTTTCACGAAACCGAATTTAAGAACCAGTGACATATATTGTATGTTATAAGTCTGTTTTAGGGAAAAAATATAAAATGATTTATTAACAAATGGATCTGTTTTCTTAACATTGGTCTTAATTCTTTACATATTTTTTTTTTAAAAAAAGTGGGCCAGGGTAGTTCAGTGGCTTGCATGCTCGCCTTGCGAGTGGTAAATCTAAGGTTCAATTTATTTATGCAGGTGGTGAATAAATCTGTACAAGTCGCCTCTCGTAGAGGAAGTTAAACCGTCGGTCTCACTATGTACGATCAGTACTATACGATGTCAGCTACTCGTTAAAAATCCTTACTCTAAATATATTTGAGTTAGGCAAAATATAGAGTTTCCAGGGTAGAATGTTCACAAAGGGGTAATGTTCGACCTATGTGTATTCTCAATGTGGGTCTATCACTACCAGGGTTTATCGGTTTTTCGGAGAAAATCATGAAATTCGAAAACCGGTTTTTTAGCAGAAAATATCGGTTTTCAATGTATGAAAAACATTTGAAAATGACAAATATAGCCAAATGTACCAGATTAATGAAAACACTGTTGCAAGCAGTTTGGTTCTTGGAACTACATTGGTCCGATTTAATAATATGATTATTATAAATATAATATGGTTATAAAATAATATGGTTAATAATATGGTTACTATAAAAATATGAAAATATATTGTTTTTATTTTTCAAACCTTTATTTTTCAAATCAGCAAAGGGTTTGAAAAATAAAAACAATATATTTTCATATTTTTATAGTAACCATATTATTAACCATATTATTTTATAACCATATTATATTTATAATAATCATATTATTAAATCGGACCAATGTAGTTCCAAGAACCAAACTGCTTGCAACAGTGTTTTCATTAATCTGGTACATTTGGCTATATTTGTCATTTTCAAATGTTTTTCATACATTGAAAACCGATATTTTCTGCTAAAAAACCGGTTTTCGAATTTCATGATTTTCTCCGAAAAACCGATAAACCCTGGTAGTGATAGACCCACATTGAGAATACACATAGGTCGAACATTACCCCTTTGTGAACATTCTACCCTGGAAACTCTATATTTTGCCTAACTCAAATATATTTAGAGTAAGGATTTTTAACGAGTAGCTGACATCGTATAGTACTGATCGTACATAGTGAGACCGACGGTTTAACTTCCTCTACGAGAGGCGACTTGTACAGATTTATTCACCACCTGCATAAATAAATTGAACCTTAGATTTACCACTCGCAAGGCGAGCATGCAAGCCACTGAACTACCCTGGCCTACTTTTTTTAAAAAAAAAATATGTAAAGAATTAAGACCAATGTTAAGAAAACAGATCCATTTGTTAATAAATCATTTTATATTTTTTCCCTAAACAGACTTATAACATACAATATATATAACTGGTTCTTAAATTCGGTTTCGTGAAAAGCGGTTTCAACAAAAATTTCAGGGATTAAAGAAATTACTGTTTTAACAAAAAAATATTTCAGTTTAATTAATTTAAATAAATTTCTTTTAATTGAAAGATCGTTTTCTGAATACCTGTGTTGACCTATACGCGTGCCTCAGCGTATCCCGGCCATACCACAGCTTCTAAATCAAGTTTTCCTGAATATCAAATCAAACAATCTATTCCGACCTCAGGTTTCCAACAGTTCATCAAGTAGCAATACGATTATCTCATTTACAAAGCCTTCCACAAAAAGCTTACTGACAATAATATTACCTTAGTCCTAAACTTATATTCAATGAATATTCCAGGAAATCTCCAAAGACGTCTTAAGAGAAAGTGGCCAAGAAAATTAATAGTGTGAATAATTATTGTGATTTTTAAATTGAAACTAATTTTTATAACTTATTTTTCACGCAAAGAAGTATAGTCGCTGGACTATTTCTTCTCACTTGCCTCTATGTAGAAGTGTATATATTCTTTTTATCATTACTGGGAATGTTGCATTTTTGTTTTTGTGACTTTATATTTTTTTTTTTAAAAAAGAGTTCTTGAAAATTTAAACATATGTTAACAAGCTTTATACTAGATTCCAGGTTCATTTTTTTCATAGAGTCAGAAATTTCTTATTAATTACATTAGGTGATGTTTAACATAGTATAAACAATGATCAAAGTGTGTCTTTGTTATGTTTCTTTCTATGTGTCACAGTTTATTTTAATTATCATATATATATATATCAGTTCAAAATTGAAGATAGGTAGCACATAAAGTAAAGAAACACTCTTACAAGTCGATTTTTGGGCAATCCGTCTTCAGGAGAAAAGAGAAAGGGAGACCAAGCACGTTGTAGTCGCAATGGCTAGTAACAGACACGGCAACCGCCAGTGCTGCCCCCCGTGCCCGGTCTTGAAGTAATAGAATTAAGAGAAAATATAAACAGAAATTCAGATGAGCAATAGAAGTAGGGAAAATATAAATGATTCAGAGAGAATTGAAGAAAATTTTACAAAAAAAAGATAAAAAAAATAAAATGCAAAAATACATACATATATCTGAAATATATGCATCTGAAGTATATGAATATATATATATATATATATATTCACTATAAAATCGGAAACATGATCCAAACGAGACACAATACGAGTTCAAAATCGAAGAAGAGTAACACACAGAGTAATGAAACACACTGACAAACTCAAATTTTCAGGGAATCCTTTACTGGCAGTTGGTTTTACAGCGTACTAGGCTGTACTCTCTTTTCTTTGAAGACGGCTTTTCCAAAAATTTGAATTAGTAAGTAATTATAAGAGCTCTTATCCCTCCTGAAGACGGTTCAACCAAAAAGTAGAGACTGTAAGTTTGTGTTTTTAATTTCTCTATGTTTCTTTATGTACATTGAAGTGTATTTGTCTATTTCAGATCGTATTTTCATCGAAAAAGTATATATATATATATAATATATATATATATATATATACTATGGTTAATTCCATAATTTCTTATTTCTTTTATTTTAATTAACAGGAATTTAGTTGATTAGCAGGAAACATTAATTAGTAGTTGTATGAACGTGTGTTACTCATGAAGGATAATTCACTAAACTAATTCAAGTTTATAAATTTATCGTAATTTAGCTTTTTTTTTGTGAATGAGTCACGTTTTTATTTTTAGTAAAATATGTTGGATAGTTTAGTATATTTATGGAAATATTGTTTTTTTTTTCTTTAATATCTTGTTTTAAATTATTTGTAAATAATCTTTTGCTCTCTAAATTCTTTTGTAGCCTTCAGTTTGTTAAGAATTATTTCAGTTTTAAGATAATGACAAATATATACACTAGTTTTGAAATTATCCATATTATAAAGAAATATTTATTCTATGCACGTTCCAGTTGATTATTGCAGTGGCACAGTGATAATCAATCTTTATGATAGAAGCATCATTCAAATAGCTTGGTCTATGTATATTTAAAATCATTATACCAATCAACCAAGCGGAATAATGAATAACACAAATGGTCATTGCACAACCAATGATCATTTCGTGTCATGTTTTGACGAATTGCTGACCACCTAAACAGTCCAATATTAAACAGTCTCACGGGTAAATGTTACTTTCACATGAACTTCAACCTGAATTATATTTCAAACTAAACTTCTTAAAAGCAGTAGTATATTATCTATATTGTTTTATTTTAATCTATAATACCTTTTTAAACCAATCTATAATCTATATGAATCACAATGATTTTGAGAGATTACCTCATCAGTCAAATCATCTCTCATGATAAAAAATATATATTTAATGTTATCTTTTCTCGTCATTATTCAACACATGTATTCAACAGAGTTTTTACTTCCAATAGTAATCCACCTCTCTATATATATATTAACTAACAATCCTACTATTATTCTCATTATTGTCCTGATGATGAATGTGGTACATTCGAAACATGTCGACTAGCAATATTGGTGATAAGCTTTATAGTTTTAATGAAGAGACGAGGAAGGAATTCCGGAAACTGGAGAAATTGTGTAAGAAACAGATACAAGCCAAATATGGGGCGTTATTTAACAATATATGTTTAAATGAAGGACTGCTTCCAACTTTTAACACACACACACATATATATAGTATATAAATATATATATACTAGAGGCTTTATTAATCAAAGATTTGTGCCCCGCGCTCAACTCTCAAATCAGTGACATGTTCGTCATCCCGAGTTCTAGGACCTTCGAACCTAGGATAAGATTTGTTTGGAACTCTCCCATGTCGTGACCTGTCGAAGGCGAGAAGTGCTGGGGTGATTCAACTGTCTAACGCGTGGGTGCGCGCATGTAGCGCGGCTTTGACAGTTAAACGCTGCCACTATTAGAACTGTGCTAATTTAGTTTGTTGTTAATTTTTGGTTTATGTTTTAATTGTTTCGTTTTATTGTTTACTGTTTACCTGATGATGGCCAATGTGGCCGAAAGCTTGTTTCCCTTTAGTTTTTTAACCCAGTTTGTGTTCGTGTAGTGTCAAATATAGTTTGTTTCATTAGTTTTCTTCAAGATTGTTTTCCTATTCTTGTTATGGAATTAGGTAGATTAATTTTTGAGCTACCAGTGAATTACAAGAAAATAATAAGGCAAATAGAACATCTTTCTAAAAAGATTATTAATGCTGAAGCCGCTGTGCTTTTTAACAACACTTGTTTAAAAGAAGACTTGCTGCCAGTATACACAATATATATATATATATTTGTGAATATATATTTGTAGAGGATATATATATATATATATATTTATATTGAATATATATATATATATATTATATATATATATATATATATATAGTTTTAATAATATATAACGTAGAAACTCCATAGTGAAGCAAATGGGGAAGAAGACTTGAAAAATATAATATTTTCTTATTAACACAGTTAAAAAATAGTGGTTTAATGGGATTTGAAAAAATATTATCCTTAGTATAAATTAAAGCACATTGACGATATAAATAAAGCACCTTTGAGATAAATATTAGTCACAACTTGACTATAAGATTATGAAATAATACGTATTATAAACATCATTGATATTGTTTCTATAGAAATTCACATACCTGATAGCACAAGAAGGCAAGTTTACGATTGTATTACAAAATCACATTTCAATTGAATTCACTGAAGTGGGTCCCTGTGTCCTGAAAATGATAACACACAATGTTAGAAGTAGAAATGACTGAAATAACAGACTATACAGGTTTTGCTTTAGATTTAGGATTAATGTAAAACTCTAAGAAGGAAGAAATGATTACCATTCAAGGAATTAACTTTTATCTTATGGTAATGTAGCGGCCTGATTAACCCTGTGTCAACATGCTCGCCTCTGGACTGGTAGAACTGAGGTTCTATACTAAATCTGTTCTCGATTTATTTACGAGGGAAGTAATTAATCTGAGGAAGTTGTCTCTCAATGAGGACGTTAAGCTGTCGGTACCGAGCCTGTACGATGCCAGGTTTTAGTTAATCGAAATCACTTGAATTAGGCAGAAATTAGGTCACCCAATCTGGTATAAAGTTCATTGTGTCATAAAGGGACAGTATAGAACTGCACTGCAACCAACATATATACCATAGTACTGTAATGGTTTATCTTTTACAAATATGCCAACAATCATTTTTCTTGGGATTAAAAAACTTGTTTGTGTTTCAGAAAGGAAAGTATAATAAAAAAAAAGTTGTTTGCTGACAAAGAACATAGATTTATGTAGGTATGTCTGTTTAATAAGATTTCACAATAAACACGTGAAACAAAAATCAACGTCTAAACCACAATAAGAAATCAGAAAAATGCCTAATAGCATTCTTTTAAAACAAGCGGTCTTCGTTAGTTAATCAGTATTAGTTTGACTCTGAAGAAGACCGCTTTTGATTTCATCTGAAACAAGCGGTCTTCGTTAGTTGATCAGTATTAGTTGGACTCTGAAGAAGACCGCTTTTGGTTTCATCTGAAACAAACGGTCTTCGTTAGTTGATCAGTATCAGTTGGACTCTGAAGAAGACCGCTTTTGGTTTCATCTGAAACAAACGGTCTTCGTTATTTGATCAGTATCAGTTGGACTCTGAAGAAGACCGCTTTTGATTTCATCTGAAACAAACGGTCTTCGTTAGTTGATCAGTATTAGTTGGACTCTGAAGAAGACCGCTTTTGGTTTCATCTGAAACAAGCGGTCTTCGTTAGTTGATCAGTATCATTTGGACTCTGAAGAAGACCGCTTTTGGTTTCATCTGAAACAAGCGATCTTCGTTAGTTGATCAGTATTAGTTTGACTCTGAAGAATACCGCTTTTGGTTTCATCTGAAACAATCGGTCTTCGTTACTTGATCAGTATCATTTGGACTCTGAAGAAGACCGCTTGGTTTGGTGGAAAGATCTGAGTCACTTTTCTGATTCAGATGCTGTATGTATGTTTGTATATCATTTATAAAACCCATAGTGATTGAATCAGTCTGCATTAAATTTATTAAAACTAATAATTCGCCACTATAACACAAATGAAAACAGAAAAAAAAATGTATGTTACGTTAGAAATATAAGAGCTCTGTCAAGCTATTCTTGTTTTTTTGTGTAAAAATCACAGCGATGTTTTTGTCACAAGAATGTCTGTCTAGGGATATTGGTAGAAAGTTTTCGAGGAGACATTTGTGTTTGCTCTGGACTCCTAAAACAAAGAAACGGACAAGGCCTCTTTCCTTTAGGCCTTCCTTCTTCCTGGACGGAATATTTTATATTCGGTCAGTAGAAAAAAAAAATAAATGTTAGGTTATTATTAACTGAAGCATTTTCTGATATTTAGAAGTTAAATAAGTATTCTTTAATGATAGTAAAGTTCATAGTTATCAGTATTTATGATAAAAGCGGCAGAGAATCCGAGTGATTACATACTCAGATTTATCTACCTTCCTGGTGAATAAATCGAGGGCCAGAGTGAGTATTGAACCTTGGATCTGCCAGTCCAGAGGTGAGCACGTTGACACTGAGCTAACCAGACCCCTACAGTAAGGTATAAGTTCATTTTAGGGTAAAAATCTAATGAAATGGTCTCCACATATAAAAACTTTAATGATATAAACAACGCGTTTCGAACACGTAGTGTTCTTCCTCAGGCATTAACTAAAAAATACAATGACACCATTTTTTAGTTAATGCCTGAGGAAGAACACTATGTGTTCGAAACGCGTTGTTTATATCATTAAAATTTTTATATGTGGAGACCATTTCATTAGATTTTTACCCTACAATGAGTAAATACCACATAATAAGTGATTGCACTATATTAGAATAAGTTCATTTCTTGAATAGTGATCTACTTCCTTCTAAAACACAAAGTTTGTAATTCGACTATGTGTTTTTCAATTTTCTTTGCAGCCTTTGTTTTAATATTGCTTTCCTTTGAATATTATATCATTTTTTTCATTTCATTAATCAGTTTTACTTGTAACTTTTACAAATATAAACTCATACATGATCTAAAAATAGAGTTTTTCAAATGAATTAACGGTACCACTTTCATTTATAAGTAGGGTAACAGTAGCAAATACTTCTCGTTAAATTGATTGAAAAAAAAATACCAAAAACATAACTTGTTATACATCAATATTGTTATGAAGCAACAAAAACTTCGAATTTTTTCTGTACCAGGATAATTTACAAGAATATGAGACCCTTCTCATTAAAATGGTCTTTCATTTGCGTAAAAACAGCAAAATTTTACTGTAACTTTTAACAAATTTATACATGATTTTTATATTTATAAATGAATAAAGTTGATTGTTATGTATATATGTATTTATGTTTAACAAGATTTCACAATAAACAGGTGAAAAAAAATCAACTTTCAAACCACAGAGAGAAATAAAAAAAAAACAGGTTAACTAAGATCTTTTAACCAAAACAAGCGGTCTTCTGATGAAGTATAATTATGACAGGCGGTCATTCGTCAGTATTAGTTGGATTCTGAAGAAGACCGCTTGGGTTGGAAGGCAGGATATTAGTCACTTTTCCGATTTCCTGTTGTGGGTTAGACGTTTTATGTGTGTTGTATAACATTTATAGAACCTATATTAATTGAACCAGTCTATATTAAATTAATTAGAACCAATGTTTTTGTTAAAGAGTTATCTAACAATACGCAGGAAAATAATTTTAAGTTTCATTATCAATTCAGAGGATTTCCTTTTATTTTTTTCAGTTTTTTTTTTCAGAGAGAATATTTTTTTTCATTTTGTTATTTTGACAGTAACAGCAAGCATACATAACGATTTATCTCGAGTAATTTAAACGTACTTTTAAGTTCCCTTTATAGTAGTAATACAGAAAGAGTTATAATTTATTTTTACTGGTTTTGATTTACTTCTTCAAATCATTGATTCAATAGTTTAATAAAAAATACTAAAAAAAAACAGAATAAATAGAAAAACGAAATGAACTTTTTTGAATAAAAATAATTCAATGTTTTCTTATCTAGGCCACATCCTATACAATTTAGAGACCCCACTTTCTACATGTAAGCTTTGGATCAGACAAAGAATTGATGAACGCATCAAACAAAGGTGGTCTGAGGAGGACACGTGTCTTATTTCAAAGCAGTTATGGCCTTCTTGTAATTCTAGAAGAACGAAGGATCTTCTTTCTAAGAATAGAAGAGATGTAGCCAATGTGATCGCTGTTTCCACGGGACACTGGCTCGTAGGTAAACACGCCACCAGATTAGGATTGGAGGCGAGAGATTTTTGCAGGGCATGTCAGAACAAGGAAGAGACAATTTCTCACTTTCTCTGTCAATGCCCTGGTCTGGCTCAAAGAAGGAAAGAAGCACTAGGAGAATACTTCTTTGACAATCTTGAGAACTTAGCATCCACTGGTATCAGGGATCTGTCTAGATTTATTGTTCTCTCGAGATGGTTCGAGTGGACCAGGGACGGGGGGGAATAGCCCCAAGTTCTCTTTGTGGTATCACAAGGGACCGGCTTGCGGCCTATGTGTGTTCTCTCTCGGGACGGCCACTGTAACCTAACCTAACCTATCTAGGCCACGTATATTTAATTCTAACGTAGTGCAATCACTTATTATGTGGTATTTACTCATTGTAGGGTAAAGATTTAATGAAATGATCTCCACATATACCATACATAATGTTTATACCATTAAATTTTTATATGTGGAGACCATTATATTAACTTTTTACCCTACACATTTATTTAACACTATTTTCCTTTTTTATCCAGTTTTGATCTAGCTTCAAACAATAAAACACCGACGTTTTGTCTATATTTAAAGATATCTTCAGGGTTACATCAATACAGAATTGTACTATACAATTACAGTAATATAAAAAAAAATTAAATCCAATAAGAAAATTTCAAATACCTATTCTTTGCAAATAGGAAAATACCAAGGTAATTATGTATATTAATTAAATTGTGTAACTTATAATTTTTTTTTGTTACTGTAATTAAATTCAGTATTGTCTACAACTGAACACACACACACACACACACACACACACACACACACACACACACACACACACACACACACACACACACAAAGACACACACACAAAGACAAACACACAAAGACAACACACAAAGACACACACACACACACACACACACACACACACACACACACACACACACACACACACAGACATTTTTTGTAGAAAATGTCTACAAATATAGACGTAATGTCGGCTTAAAGGTGTTGTATTGTTTGAAACTGGACTAAACATCGAAAAAAAAAAGAAAAATAGTGCTAATATAAAATGTGAAATTTATAATTCGTTATTTTGAATTTAAAATATGAATATTGCTTGAATGATGGGAGAAGATTCTTGGAAGGTAATAATCAGTACATGCCAGCTAATCTTTCTCGGATCCACGGATCGCTGGCTCAGATAGTTGCAACACTAATCAATACACTGCCTTTTAGAGGAGTATTGCTTTCTGAACAGAAGTCTTACAAGGGCATCGCGCGTGAAATATATGTCATCAGACTTCATACTGCCAGTCAAACAGAAATAAAAACAACAAAAGTCTAATCCAAATAACTACAGGGTGTCCCAAAAAAATGTATACACACTTTAAATTATTGTAATTTAGATGTTTATTGTAATTTTTTTTTTAACCATGTAAACTAATTAATAAGCATTATTTTATTGTTTTGCCACCAACTGTTCTCAAACTGCAGTCCGCTTTGTTCTACATACTATCGATAATGCCAAGGGTTTACAAACAAATTTACCCATCTTTTCGAAGCTGATTAATGCGGGTAATCAATTAATGCGGTACAACCAAATGCAAACTTAATTGTTTACATTTGGTTGTACAAATGTTTTAAGTGGAAAAATTAAATTTCAGATTAACTCATTCTCTTACTGATGATGATCAAGACCGAAAAAGTACTTGAAAAGGTGCAGCAGGTTCAAGTAAATAAGACCAGCCACAGTGGAGTTATAAAAACACTGAATTAATCCTTTTGATTATAATCCACAGCATACTGTAATTTCTGATGAGTTAACATGGCGGTCGATCACAACTATGTATATAGTTATGATGTAAAGTTATAGTTATTATATAAATTATTGTAGTATTACAATAATTTAAATTGTGTATACATTTTTTCGGGACACCCTGTATATAACATGCTTTAAGAAACCTTTCATGGTGCCTTGCCATTTGTAAAATGAAAATAAATTACTTTGTACATATATTCATAAATCCATGAATTCAAAATAAAAATAGGTAAAAAATACAATAAAAAAAAAATAAATTGATTAATGACTAAACAAAACAAAAAAAATACTTTATAAGGAGTTTGCTCGTTAATTATAAAATAAATAAGTATATAACAACTCTCAGATATAAATATCAAAATATTATCTCGTAATTGTATATTTATATAAAAATACAATTTTTTGTATCGAGGTCTCTTCTAGCGTCATACAGTTAAACACCTTTAAGCCAACGTTTCGTCTATATTAATAGACATATTCAGGGCCGCAGCAATACAGAAATTAATTACAGCAACTCGAAACAAATTTTATAAATTACATTATTACTATTAATGTAAATAAATTTATCAACTTTTTAAAAATAAACGTTAACTTATAAGGTTTTTATAAAAGAAAAAAAATAGGACATGAAAATTTTGGTATATTATTTATTGAGACTTGTTAAGATAGTTCCTTAAATATATGCACATAGATATGCTTTTTCACTGAAAAAGCTATCCAAACAGGATAAATAAAAATCAATATGATAAAGAAACAAAAAAAAAACACCCTTACAGTCAAGTTTTACCTAATTTTTGGTTTAGGATAAGAAATAAGAGAGGGGAGTCTACTTGTAGCACGATAGCCTTAACGTCCTCTCCGAGAGATGACATGACCAGAATTTTTCAACTCTCGCGACAATAAATCTAGGGCTACTATGGGTATTGAACCCCGGAACTGCCAGTCCAGAGACGAGCACGTTGCCATTGCGCCACCTTGGCTTATATACTCCAAGCACATAAAGAAATTATAAATATGGCTTAAGAAAAAAAAATATAGGACCTAATAGGTTATATAGAAAATTTATATTTGGCGTATTATACTGTGATAACTATTATTTTTTTTTTAATGAGATCAATATTTAAGCTGAAAGAAGTGATTAGCTGTATGATATCGTGAAGCCAGATACAATACGATATATACTATACGATCAATGATTAAGAAGAAATTGGAAAACAAGACTAAGATCTTTCAACCGTAACAAGCGGTCTTCGTCAGAATGAAAAACCCACTGGACAAAAAGCCTTTCTTATTGTGGTTTGATCATTGATTGTTATTTTACGTGTTTTTGTAAAATCTTTGTATACTAAACGATACATACGATATAATACAATACCCGTATATCAGACAGTGTTTTCTAGAGTCAGCATTTGTTGATGATTCTTTAATACATTTTTTTTTTGTTTTGACTTTGCAAAATGTATGTTATAGTGGAAGAAGAGTCTGGCTTGAGTCCAGCTTGCTTCCAGAAGCGAGGGTGGTCGTTTATAAACCGCCTCCATCTGATAACTACGAGTATTTAGGTCTGTACGATAAAGGCACATCGCACTGACTCCATTTGGGCTTTCTCTCCCCTCGTACTCCCCCAACAAATCAGCTGGTCAGTGTTAAAAAGCTTCGTATTTCATATAAAACCCTCCAATCCTATTGCATCATATTACTCTTATATAATTAATCTACATGCGTAAATAAAAATTTAATTCAAAATATAAAATATGAGTTACCAAAGAAACAATGGTAATAAAACAAATATAAATGATCAAACCACAATAAGAAAATGGGAAAACAAGACTAAGATCTTTCAACTGTAACAAGCGGTCTTCGTCAGAGTCAAAAACCCAACTGACAACCGTAACAAGCGGTCTTCGTCACAGTCAAAAACCCAACTGTTGTTGGAGTTGGGTGAAGGAGTTGGGTTTTTGACTCTGACGAAGACCGCTTGTTACGGTTGAAAGATCTTAGTCTTGTTTTCCCATTTTCTTATTGTGGTTTGATCATTGATTGTTATTTCACGTGTTTTTGTGAAATCTTTTTATACTCTTCATATAAGAACTGTATGAAGTTGTGTATTAAGATATTCTATACCTGCTTTTATTTAATATTTGTTAACAGTTTATTTTAAATATATTTGTTAAATTATTAAATGTATTTATTTTGTTCTGATAATTATTAAAACAACTTAAGCATCTTAGAATGGATAAATAAAAAAAATATGCTTCCACTGGCGTAAATGGATACAAAGTCTTTACATAAAAGAGGGGTTTTTTTTTTATTCAAACTACGCGTTTCGAACACTTTGTGTTCATCGTCAGGTAAACATCCAATGGAAAGAGTAGAGAATCTACCAGAATCGAACATTCACTGAAATAAACTTTCATTTTCACTGAAGTTTCAGTGAACGTTCAACTGTGGTCGGTCCTTCACTCCTTCCAATGGGATGTTTACCTGACGATGAACACCAAGTGTTCGAAACGCGCAGTTTGAATTCAAAAACTTCTTTTGTGTGGAGGCGTTGTATACACAAGTATGAGTAAATACCACACAATTATGGATTGCATAACTAGTGTGTTAATGTATTATGTATTATTTCATAAAGTTTAATAATAAACAAGTATATGAGTCCTTGATTGGTCTTACCTCCCGAACAACCACCCAAGCAGAGCAAATGTAACCTGAAGAAGAACATCAAGTGTTCGAAACGCGTTGTTTAGTTTCTTGTAATAAGCTTTTTCTTTTTTTTTGTGGAAACTTAAGACTTTTCTTAACATTAATCATATAGCTTGAAAATAAATATTTTTTTGCTTAAATTAAGTTTTATATTGAATAAGACATGGATTCAACCAGGGTTAATTCTCTCATTGGTAGTGTCAAATGTTTTGAGTTCTAAAATGACATTATATTAGATATATATTACGTGTATCTTGTAGAAGATTGAAAAATCAACTTTGATATCCCACGAAACGGACGCTAAAATTGTCTTGTTTTTTTTTTTTTAAATTTGAACAATGCCAATTAATTATTTAACAGTCATTCTGTAAGTCACAACCTATGCAATCCTTAAAGGATTACCTTAAAGGAGTTTAAGGTGTCCTTTGACTCCTTCAACTCTCCACATTTCTTTACTAAAGTAGATTTAAACTCACGATAAACACATAAGTCTTCAATACTCGTCCACATTATATAAAATCTTTTTTTATGGAGACTTGGTTCTTCTTTCCCTCATTCTAAGTTTTCTATAAGTTTTTTTAACATAAGCAAAAAGGCAGTTACAAGACTTAGATAATTTTTTTGGTATAATTCTTTGTTTATATAAATCAAACTTACAAAGATAACACTTAGAAAACATAACAAAAACTCACTGATATTTGATGAAGACCGCTTGTTACGGCTGAAAAATCTTAATCTTTTTTTTCATTTTTTATTATGGTTTAGAAGTTGTTATATATAGATATATAAGTACAAAATTAAAGTTCATCAGGACTTGGTCAGTTCTTAAAAAGCGAATGAAAAATCAACAGATATTAATAATGTACGTATTTAATTTCTTAATTCCTTTGTATTGTAGGCCTTTGAAAAAGATTTTGAATAAAATCGAAACGTCAGCAATGACAGTTTGATTAGAAGTGGAAGAAACTGACTGCATTTCGATTTATCTTTTTCTGTTATACATCTGTCCCACGGTCGATAATTTATTATTGTTTATATATATATATATATATATATATAACAAGATTTCACATAAATACGTAAAATAACAATGAATGATCAAACCGCAATATAAAATGAGAAAAAAAGACTAAGATCTTTCAACCGTAACAAGCGGTCTTCGTCAGAGTCCCAAACATTGGGTTTTGACTCTGACGAAGACCGCTTGTTACGGTTGAAAGATCTTAGTCTTTTTTTTTCCCCATTTTATTGTGGTTTAATAGTGTGGTTTGATCATATGCACATATATATTTATACAAGAAAATAAATTCCATTACAAAGTACAATTATTGAAAAATAAAAACTTTTTACACATCCTATTCATTTAAAAAAATAATATACATTTTTAGTTATTTTCGTAATTAACTCTTTACTGATAACAACATTTCTAAAAAAAAAAAAAATATAGATGTGTTTTATAAATTCGTAGAATTAATCATTTAGAAGGTGATAAGACTGAAGCTAGAAGATGAATACTGATACGGGTTTAGCACGATAAAAACATATCACTTTCAGCGGCAGATATAGAGGATTAAAGCTTTTTCTTTGAGCTCCAATTACGTATTCCTGATTTACTTTTAATAATATTTCAAATCCATTAACAATATTAGCGAAAAAAATTAAAGTAGATATTAAATTATTAATAATAAAAACCATTATGATTTTTTTTCTTCATGGACTATAATACGAGTATCATTATGACTCCACAATTTGTTATATTTTATTCTGGACCTTCAAAAATATTTCAAATTGAATTAATATAGAATGTTGGATCAAAACTAAGAACAGATAAATCGCAATTTATGTATGTTTTTAAAGGTTTAAGTTATTTATTTGATATTTTTAGTTTATTTAACAAAGAAGTGAAAACAGAGATACATCTTTTTTATAGATCAGATATTTATGAATTATGAAACGTGGTTGCCAAGATTGTGCGGTAGAGTTATTTCTTATTTATCATTAAAAACAGTTGCACTTGATTAAAGGAAAAGGTACTTGAGAGGAGTATTAAAGAGCAGAGATCAACAATCTGTTTTTATTAATATGGGAATTACAGATTTGAAAATGTTGCTTATCTAGCATTAAAGAAATATGCAGAATATAAACCCTATATGTTAATAATTAGTGTTGTAGTTAATATATGTGTTGTTTGATCTCAAAACAACAGTTGAGTTAGACCAGGCATGGGCAACCTTTGTGAACTGGGAGCTGCATTATGTAATTTCCAAGTGACCGCGGGCCGCTTGGTAATTAATGTGGTATTTCGATACATACAGCTTATGTGTATAATGTATATATATATATATATATATATATATATATATATATAATATATATATATATATATATATATATATAGTTCACACAGGAAAGAGAAAAAACAAATAAAGACACACACAAAAGACTCACAACGATATTTCGACATTCGTCGTCATCGGGCAGAAGTAGTGCCTTTGCGTAGCTGAAGCTAACTGATATATATATTATATATATATATATATATATCACTTAATAAAACGAAACACGATCCAAACTGGACACAATACGAGTTCAAAATTCAAGAAGTATGACACACAGAGTAAGGAAACACACTTTTACAGACTCAAATTTTCGGGTAATCCGTCTTCAGGAGAAAAGAGAAAGGGTGACCAAGCACTTTGTAGACGCAACGTCGGGTTACTTGACGTTACGTCTACAACGTGCTTGGTCTCCCTTTCTCTTTTCTCCTGAAGACGGATTACCCGAAAATTTGAGTCTGTAAAAGTGTGTTTCCTTACTCTGTGTGTTACTCTTCTTGAATTTTGAACTTATATATATATATATATATGACAAACGAAAAATGGTTCGGCAGGACAGATAAAACTTAAAATAAACAGTGACACATAGACTGAAACATAACAAAGGACTCACTTTTCAATATTTTGACCGTAATGGCGGTCGAAATATTGAAAAGTGAGTCTTTTGTTATGTTTCAGTCTATGTGTCACTGTTTATTTTAAGTGTTATATATATATATAGAATACACACTGTGTGCTATATTAAGATGTGAATAAATATTTAACTTTTTATTCTCCTTATAATGAAAATTATTATTCATCACATATTTTATTTGCAAAACAATTTATTACAACACAATCTCCAAAATGTTATTGCGTCATACAAGAAAAAACTAAATCATTTCTTGCTATAGTTATAAACATCTCTCTAAAGTTGTAATTTCCTTCCAAAAGTCTGTGTGAGTTTTTGTTAATAAGCAGAAAGCAAAAGAGTTTTTAATATTGAGATAGAATTCCAGATAATCTCCGAGGGCCGCACGAATATACGTGAGGGCCGCAGGTTGCCCATGCCTGACTTAGACTATACCCTTAACCCTGTACGGGGTTAATTTTATTAAAATTGTTATTTCTGAGGTAGTGCAATGAGTTATTATGTGGTATTTACTCATTGTAGGATAAAAAGTTTACATATAAAAATTTAATAGTATAAACACGCGTTTCGAACACATAGTGTTCTTCTTCAGGCATTAACTAATTTACTTAATTCAGGCTTTTTATTCTACAATAAGATTTTTCTTGTTTAGACACTGTAAATCACGAATTTCTTATGATAAAAGTTTGACGAACTATAGATTGTTTATATAAATTTGTGAAGTCTTTAATAAAAGAATTGCAAAGATATATATGGAAAAGGAAAATTCTAGGATTAGAATATACTCCCTGAATCCATTCTGTACAAATGATATATGCATTATTTTAATGAAGTAATCAAAATAAGCTAAAGATAACGTTAAACATCTTGTGAAATGAACAAAGTTAAACTTCTACAGACACCTTATGGGTCTCCAGCCACCATAAAATTAAAAAGCCGGCTAATTCAAAAGTAGCAATTTTTTTTGTATATATTTGGGATGTTTTCTAGAAGCGTATGCAAGGCACATATCATATCCATAGATGTAAGCCATCATGTATAGGATTTGTGCCTCTACACAATTTATCAATAGTTAAATGTCAACTGAGGAAAGTATTATGTCTCCACAGAAAAAAAGTTTATTTTAAAAAACTAACAACGCGTTTCGAACACTTGATGTTCTTCTTCAGGTTACATTTGTTTTGCTGGGGTGGTTATTCATTGGGTGAGACCAAAACAACGACCTTGCTTGCTTAGAGTCCTTCCTTGGTCTCACCCACCCCAGCAGAGCAAATGTAACCTGAAGAAAAACATCAAGTGTTCGAAACGCGTTTTTAGTTTTTTATTATAAATTTTTTTGTGTGGAGACCAAATAATTTCCCCAATATGATTAAATACCACACTGTATTTGATTTCAGAATTAATGAATTAATTATCAATTTTGAACACAAGATTAATAATTAATTGCTTCATTCCCCACTGTCTCGTATGCAGTATATCACTCTAGGTTTTTTTTAATTATGACATAAAGAAATTTAAAAAACTAGCACATTAATTAATAAATAACACATTATTATTGCTACTCATCATTGTTGCATTTGGCTCATGACTCAATTTTTTTTATTTAATTGTCGTTATCACTAGGATTATGTGTAATAGGTGTTTATTAGTTTATTATGTTTTAGTTAATGTTACCATAAACTATAACTGGTACAGTAAAAGGATTTTGATCCGTATGTACATAAACATATAATAATATTATTTGACGCTGTTATCTTTAGATTGCAGAATTTATAACCTGTTTTGATCACTGTGCTCCCTAGCTTTCCAGCCATTTACACCATTAGATCAAATCAGGCAGATGATTTATAAGTTGCCCTTTTTTGTCACCTTCAAGTTTAGCCACCCAAACTTGGGGTGTCCGAGGTGGACCTCGCAGAGGCGGGCACCATGATTCTACGTCGCGCATTAGACCAATATAAACTAACTAATTCACGCAATTATACCAGGGGGCGAAAAACAACAACACGGCAGTTAAACCCCGGTATAAAGGTGGCTCATTTGCCTTACTACCAATCATTGACCTCACTACCAATCATTGACCTCACTACCAATCATTGACCTTACTGCCAATCATTGACCTTACTGTCAATCATTGACCTCATTACCAATCATTGACCTCACTACCAATCATTGACCTTACTGCCAATCATTGACCTCACTACCAATGATTGACCTCACTACCAATCATTGACCTCACTACCAATCATTGACCTCACTACCAATCATTGATCTCACTACCAATAATTGACCTCACTACCAATCATTGATCTCACTATCCATCATTGACCTCACTACCAATCATTGACCTCACTACCAATCATTGACCTCACTACCAATCATTGACCTCACTATCCATCATTGACCTCACTATCCATCATTGACCTCACTACCAATCATTGACCTCACTACCAATCATTGACCTCACTACCAATCATTGACCTCCCTGCAATCATTGACCTCACTACTAATCATTGACCTCACTACCAGCAGAATTTATAACCGTAATAAAGTAACCAAGTGGGCTAATAGGAGATTAAAACAACATGAATGCTCCTGTTTATCAGAAACTTCAGAGTATTATTACCTCTGAATCGTGAATTACTTGACAGTTTTGTTTTGTAATATATCATTCAGTCAGATGTACTTCTGCTAGGAAAAACAGAAAAGAAACAATAACAAAACAAGTGTTTTCTAAAACAGTATTTGAAAAGCCAGGAGGAACAAAGTTTACAATATTTGGATTTCACTTAATACCTAGTAACAAACAAACAGAACTTTTAAAGTGAGAGATTTGTAGATATCTTTTATACCTCAAATATATTTCTTTAGTAAGAAAACAGTTTGTATTTGTCTGAGATTTCTTAAGTTATTTATTGAATAGTAGAAAGTTTTGTTTATTCTATTGCAAGATTTTATTATTTTAAGGTTGCTTTGAAGTCTTTCTGGATTTTGTTATTGCTGCGAATGTAAATATGACCTGGTACCCCCTACAGCATACGCGGCTTACTTTTATCGATGTACTCAAGAATTCAAGAGGAAAAGAAAGACTTTTCATTACCATTCTACATTTACCAAATATACTTTATTCTACAGTCTACTTAGTGTTTATGTGGAGCCAGGGTAGCCCAGTGGCTTGCAAGCTCGCCTCTAGATTAATAGATCCAGGGTTCCATTCTCACTCTGCCTTTCGATTTATTCTCGCAAGAGTTGTAAAAATTAAAGCACTACTTCTCTTGGAGCGGACACTAAGCTGTCGATATCAAATATCTACGATGGCAGGTATTCGTTAAAGATTTGTTAAGCTAGGAAAATTGAGGAATCTCAATTTAGAATCAACCCGATAATATAGATGCCCATTAGTAAAAAGAGTACCAAATAATAAATGAGCCACACTTTCCACCCGTTATCAACACTCAAGGTGAAAGCCTGTAAGTGTGGACCTTGGAAAACAAAACAAACGCGTTTATTTTTTTTATTTTTATAACTTAGATTTTAAGTTTGTACGCACAAGACGAGCATATTCATGAATTCTTTTTTATTAAACCTGTCCCTGATATGACTAATCATTTCTCTTTCGTATTTACAAGTAAAAAAAAGAAAACAGAAAACTAAATATAATTAAAAGTGTAGGTTCATAAATATTGAGATAAATTTCTCACCAAATTTATTTCAACTTTTGTAGATTTGCAGTGCGCTCTCCTGAAGACGGTTCAAATAAAAAATTAGAGATTTTTTTAAATGTGTGCTTTTAATTTATCTGTGTTTCTTTTTGTACATTGAACTATACTTGTTCATTTCCGATCGTATTTCAAACGAAAAAGAGTAATATATATATATATATATATATATATATATATATATATATATTGTATGTTTTGTTATTGAGGGCTAGGTCATATAAAAGAAAATAAACTCCTTCTTAGGCCGACGTTTCGATGTATTTGTACATCATCTTCAAGGCTAAAATTAGAGTAAGAACTATAATACATTTATCAAAACAATCTACAACTCGCATAGAGAACTAACACAAGTTAGGTTTTCAAGGAGTTTATTTTCTTTTATTTGACCTAGCCCTCAATAAAAAACATATAATAGAATAGAAGAGGTCAAAAACAATTTATTCAGATTATATATACATATATATATATATATATGTATATATATGTTATTTTTTTTCGGTAAGTCCATACTATATCTACTGTGTGATAACGTGGCAGCACTTTCAACTCACTTCCTTAATTATACTGATTACTTCGTTTAAATACCTGCAAATAAATTCATAAATTATCCAAAACTGTATTTTTTATATTTCATTAACAGTATATAGTACTCATTTAGTGTACTTTTAAGTCCAAACTTAGATAATATTAACTTGGAAATCAAAGATATTTAAATGAGTTGATGTAAATTCAACGATTATTGGTATTAGGAGAAAATATAATTTAAACATCCTCGAAGACTGCAGATAGATAAACGCGGTTTCAGCCGAAAGTTACAGACAAACTATCTAAATAAACAAAGCCTTATTAAAAAGCGTTTTGAATAGTCATTTCCTTCTCATGACTTATCTGATTGCAGTGAGAAGGTAAAAACGGAAATGCAAAAAAAAACACTATGTCATCAAAAGGCGTTGTCGCCTTAATATTTATATTTTTAATATAAATATTATTAATTTATATTATTAATATAAATTATATATATTTTTAATATATATTTAATATATTTTTTTTGTAGATAACTTGTACGCGTAAGTAAAGTATTTAGCTTAAGCAAAGTTTGACTGATATTTCTTACTTGCAATAGTCCTACATCAGGTAAACTGATTTTCTTTGACGACATTCACTAAATCGTAATATATATGCGGTTTTCTTTGAAATCATTTATAAAATGTGACAGGTGTTTTATTTTCGATGCATATAAACAATTAATTTATTCTATTTGTATAACTTCAAAAGTGATACTACATTATAATAATGATGATTGGCGTATTCATGGCATTTCATTTGATCAGTCACATATCAATGTCCTGTCGGATTGAAGCGTGAATAACGTAGTTAGATTCAATAGGTTTGTAGATTGTATACATCCTTTTTCATCCACTGAGAAGTTCCACCATATGTTGTGCTGGTTCACAACAAATCTCAAGAATTCTATTATTATTATTATTATTTTCTTTCTTATATATCATTATTTATGTATTCACAGATAAAAAAACTCTATATATAAAGTTCGTGAGTTTGTTTGTTTGTTCACCTATTTTCCGTGGAGATGGAGACCTGCAATTATTATAATCTTTACTTTTGTAGTGATTAGCTTTGTTGTAGTAGTATTACATAATAACAAATCGTATTAGGGAGTCAGAGTAGCCCAGTGGTTTGCGTACTCGCCTCGACTTCCAACAATATTATTTAATAATATTTCTAATTCGGGCGTGACGTTAGCCTGTAATATATAATAAACTCGAAAACGAGTTGTCTTCACTTGACCAACCTGTCAGTACCACATCCTTGGTGTCTTCCTGATGATGAACACAAAGTGTTCGAAACGCGTTGAATAAAATTTCATTTGTGTGGAGACTTTTGTTTGTTTATCCATTTTACCTCAGAATGAGTAAATACCACACAATTACGGATTGCACAACTAATGATATAATAAACTATTGAATTAGAGGTTGAAAATGAATAATTTTAGAAACAAACTTAAACACGACTATCAGATAAAATACAAATGTTTTAAGGTAATATTATAAAGACACATTCCTTTCATTAATGTTATTTTATGTTGGGTAAATAAATTGAATATTTTAATTTACAAGTTTTGTTTGTTTTAAATATATATGATTGTTTATACAACTTGAATTGACGTTTTATTTATTTATTATATAATAAATGATTTTTATATCTTGAATCATGTTAAGAATACTATATCAAAAGCTTGGGCCATATAAGAATCTGTTGCTGTGTCTTAATAACAAAAAACAATAATTAAAATTATCCCTGTCAATCATGTTCAGTGAATTATTTTCAATACCTATTCCTATGGGGGCCAGGCTAGCTCAGTGGTTACGTGCTCGCCTCTGAACTGATAGGACAGGGGTTCGATCCTCACCTGGCCCTCGATTTATTCACGCAGGAGGTGAATAAATCTGAGCATGTCGTCCCTCGGAGAAGGACGTTAAAACCGTCGGTCCCGAGCCTGTACGATGTCAGGTACTCGTTAAAGATCCCTACTCTAAATACATTTGAGTTAGGCAAAATTTAGGACTCCCACTGTAGAATCAATCTTCATTGTGTGGTATCACAAAGGGCCAATACTCGGCCTACGTGTGTTCCCTTGTGAAATTGCCACTGCAACCTAACCTAACCTAACCTATTCCTATAATTTCTGAGTATACAAAGAGTCACAGGTAGTCTTAGTATTAATATAAAAAAAAAAAAAGACGAATAATTTGTAATTAAACAAAAATGAACAAAATTCATATAATCAAACATTTGACGTAAAATTAATAAGTTTTATTTTAGTATGCGTTTCAAACAATATATTTTCATTCGTTGATCTTTACATATGATTAGGAATGTGCTGTACACTGGGTTTTGCCCGAGGAGGGGTCTACACGCTCTGCCGAATTGTGTTCTATACTTAAAGCAATGAATACCAGAAAAAGCAATCATCCTCTGGTCACACGATAGAAAAATACCTCATTAATTCCTAACGATCATTTCCAATATTTATATTCTACTTACCACTTTTTTGTTTCTTTATTTTATTTAGTCGTTAGTAATATAAAGCTCCAATTCTTGCTGTCTATTTAGTTAACACAATTCTTTTTATAAAAACTTTCAAAGTGTTAATAGAAAGAAAAATAGAATTTATTGAAAAAAAAAATATAAATGACGAATAATTCAAATCACTTGTTGTATATTTACCCATGATAAGAATGAAGAAAAGAAACACTAAGTCTCCACAAAAAGATTTTATACAACCTTTCAAACATTTAGTGTCCATCCTCAGGTTACATCTACAATATAAAATATTAATAGAAAATATAAAATTGATTTTAGAAAAGCTACTAAAGGTAGTGATTTAACTCTTTTTGGTTTAAACGTTAGTTTATATTTTGATTACTGTATTAATGCATTCCATTTTACGTTTTCTATTCATATTTTATATGAATAGTTTAATGATCAAATTGACTGATTTAATATTAATAGATGTAACATAACGAAGGATAATCAGTGTTGGAAATGCGTCGACGTTGTATAAAATCTTTTGTGTGGAGACTAAGTTCTCTGTCTATTATTATGAAAGAGAAGGATACTAGTTATTCTTTCCTACATTGCAATACTCTGATAGCTAGCGAGAGTTTTTACGATTTCTCAGAGTTTGTTTGTTATCTAGGATGAACGTCCTCTTTTCACTACGAATGTACTTGCATATGTTCACTTTTATTCTTCCCAACCAAAAAAAATGTTAAAATTACTGTTTTTAGAAATATGTTTTTGAGGGCGTTAAGAGTTTGCTCTCCTGAATTCCTTAATGATGAGATTAACAACATTAGGTCATTTATCCTATCATTAAAATACCCCTCCTCTTATATCGATTTAGCTTTGAAGGGTGCTAAAACAACTTTCTCTAAGACTTTAACAGAGTCCCGTTCATTGTCAGATTCTATAATTTTATGTATCATGACTCATTGGACCCCCTTTCTAGATTAGCCAAAAAACTTGATTTTAATATAGTGTTTTCTAATCGTAATATCGTGGGCAACACGTTAATAAAAAACCTCCCAGGGAACTGGTTTCCGGTGGTATTTATAAAATAAAGTGCAAAAATTGCCATAAAATTGATATTGGTAAAAACTTTTTTTGACTTAAAAAAAAATTCCTCAGGTTCACTTCTTTTCCAGAGGACGACTATCATAACGGTCAAAATATTAAAAATTGAGTCTTTGCTATGTTTCATTCTATGAATCACACTTTATTTTAAGGATAATTTGTCCTGCTGGATCGCCATTCTAAAAATTTGAGTTTGTAAGTGTGTTTCTTTACTTTGTTTGCTACATTCCTTCAATTTTGAACTGTTATATATATATTTAACTCAAAATTCGAAAAAAACGATCCAAACTAGACGCAAATCAGCTCATAAACGAAGAAAAGCAACACACTTTTGAAGAGAAAGAGACACACTTACAAACTCAAATTTTCTCCTGAAGACGGATCATCCGAAAAATATATACAATTTATTATTTTATAATAATAATAATAATAACAATAAAAGTGCACTTTTAATATAGTACACTAGCGTATCTCTTATACGAAGCCATATTTGAGGCTTGTTTTAAACTGCGCTCTCAGCAAAGATGTAAATATTTTGTGAAGCGAGTTAGTTCTCGACTGAAGGCAGCCGGGATGAAGGTTCCAGTGTGTGTTGAGGAAGCAGTCGTCACTCTTGGGAAAGCCTGTAGACTGTAGCAGGCCTCTCTTATGAATGGAGGTCTCTTGTCCAGTAATCCTCGACTAACTGCATCCACTCCACACACTAATATCTCTACATCAATTAAAAACATACCTTATCAACAACTTCTTTCGAATTAATAACACTTGTATTTATTCTCCTTCAAATATGGATTTATTTTACTAACATAAATTGTTATTTAAAAAAAATACATTTAAGATGTGTGGTTTAACTTACGAACTTTCCTTGAAAGGATCCAAAAAATATCTATTTAACTGTAACGCAACTTTAAATAAAAGTTCAGTTTTGCTGAAAACTGATACCTAATGAAATTTAAAGAAAACTCCCAAATATCGCTAAATTTGCATTTAATATTTCATAAGAGGATAAAGAATTTTGGTTTTGTACTTTGGGACGAGGACGTATTAGTTCTAGTACTGCCAAATTTTAGTAAACAATTTCTTTCCTGTTAAAAGATTCATAATTTTGTTGAGGCATATATTTACGAGTACTAATTCGAATAATAACTACTAGGCAAATAAGTTTACTTGTTGCAAAATAATTTATCATTATCATTAGTATTCAAGCTTATAAGTGTCCTCTTACTGGGAACTATGTTTAAAAATCATTCATTCTCTAGAAAACAAGTTGGGAGCACAAAAAGTTAGGTTAGATTACAATGACAGTCGAACGACCAACGAATATATCCGCGCACTATAGTGCACGTCGTAACTAACAGTTCCAAACCAGAGACCTTCTACTGCTTGATTACTGTGCTACTATAACTTGGAATGTCAGTAATTCATGTCAGATATTAAGTTAGTCTGTACAGTAATAACGTCGTATTTGCGGTCATGTGGTCTTGTTAGTCATGGTTTAAAATGTTTTTAGCCATTAGTTTGAAAGGTAGTCAGATAGTCAGTGGATGAAGTAATTATTCAGTGAGGTTGATGAAGGTTGGTGACAGGATTTAGAGCTTGTACAACTAGGTTCGGATGAGAGAGAAATAGAGAAACATAGAGAAATCAAAAGTACACACTTACAGTCTCTAATTTTTGGTTTCAACCGTTTTCAGGAGATATAAGAGGGGGAAACCAAGCGCACTGGTTCAGAGACGATTGGAGATCCAACTAAGTGTGTTTTTTTTTAATTTCTCTATGTTTCTTTATGTACATTGAACTATATTTGTCCCCTTCAGATCGTATTTTCATCGAAAAATTATGTATATATAACTAGAAAACAAAAATAAATACATTTATGATTTGAAAATAAATAAAAATTTATGCAATTAGGTAATAAATATATATATACAAGATAAGTAACTTTTTTGGTGCTGAATTTTCTTTGTTAAATCATCTATTTTTGGTTTATACTTGGTACATTTCAAGGACAAGCAAACGCCACTGATTTCATCTGTTAAGTGATGATCTGTTTGTTTGTTTTAATATTATTTAATACTGAGATCAATGTCTCACAAAAATATATAGATGAAATAATTGTTAGCAAAGTCATTGTGAAATCTTTCAAGTTGGTGTGAGTGTTTCTTAGGCGAAATTTTAAGAATTTCTTCTTCATAGTTCATAGTATGTTCGAAAATGCCTGTCACTGAAAATAAACTTGCGTGTGATCACTAATACGCATGTCATAGCTTTGCCATCACTGTCCCACAGGTTTAGAACTAAAGGTTTTACGTCCTTCGAGAGACGATGTTCTCAAATTTTTTCTTTCACCTCTTGCGTGAATACATCGAAGACTACACTGAGTATCAAACCCCGTATCTATCAGCCCAAAGGCGAGCACATAAACCACTGGGCTACCCTGGCCACCCAAAATTATGACCAGCAAACAATTAACCTGCTACCAAGTTATCTACATATTTCATTTCATATTCAAACAATAATAGTTTTTTTTTATATAAAAGATTTTTTATTTGAAAACCATTTCACGTACCGTTGTACATTACACAGAGGGTTAGAAATATAAGTTTGAGGAACCGATTTCCATTTTATGAGAACTGTTTCTCCGTAATCATGATTTAAACGAATTTCAAAGTGGCTGAACCAAGATAAGATAAACAAAAGTAGACTATTACCCCAGACGTATCACACTTGACTTTTGTTTTTTTGCACACTTTAATAATTAAAGTACCTTTAGATTTTTTTTTAAACAAATCTAATATTACACTTATTTCTTTCTAATTTAATTCTAATTAGGCTATAGGTTTCAGTGGCAATTCCCTTTGTGATACCACACAATGAAGATTGATTCTACAGTGGGAGTCCTAAATTTTGCCTAACTCAAGTGTATTTAGAGTAGGGATCTTTTAACGAGTACCTGACATCGTACAGGCTCGGGACCGACAGTTTAACGTCCTTCTCCGAGGGACGACGTGCTCGGATTTATTCACCTCCCGCATGAATAAATCGAGGGCCAGGTGGGGATCGAACCCCGGTCCTATCAGATCAGAGGCGAGCACGTGACCACTGAGCTAGCCTGACCCCCTTTTAATTCTAATTATTTAGTACCAACATAAATGTAAAGTAATTTTTTTTTTTTTTTTAGTTTAAACTTGATTAGGAAACCATTATTCAGATGTAGATCTAAAGAAGGACAGTGAGTGTTGGAAGCGTGTTGTTAGTTTTGATATTAAACTCTTTTTTATGTGGAGACATATATTTTGAAATTCCCCAATATATGTAAATACGACACTATAGCAGATTGCATATGTAATGCCTTCATACTGAACATATGCTTTCTTGCATTATTCTGGGCTTATCTGCTAATGCTTGTATAATTATTAGCTATATATTATATGTTCTCTGTTTAGATGTAATTTAGTTTGACTGAAAGGCTTTGCCCGAAAGGTTTCATAAAATGTGTATATACTGAGCACTTTCAATGCTATCTTTTAGCCTATTCTATTATAATTATTGGTAATAATGTTCGTCATTCCTCGTAAAGTCTCTGAAGAAGTCAACCGGTTTCAGGTCCATCTGGTTCCAATCTTCAAGAGCAACTCAAAAATGCAAGAGCACTTTCAAATCAAGAACATGAGTTACTCTTGAAGATGGGAACCAGACGGACCCGAAACCGGTCGAGCTTTCCAGATATTTTACGAGGATGACGGACATTATTACTAATAATTATAATATTACTAACCTCCGTTAAACTAACTCAATAACTATATTTGTCACATTACATTGTTACAAAGTTACATTATATTGTTATATTATATTATATTTATATTGTTTAAAAGTTAAGATAATCTCATATTCAATTCAATTCAATAAAAGAAACTTAAATTAATATAAATAACCCTTATAAACACAATCTAGATATAAATCATTAGTTGTGCAATCCGTAATTGTGTAGTATTTACTCATTCTGAGGTAAAATGGATAAACAAACAAAAGTCTCCACACAAATGAAGTTTTATTCAACGCGTTTCGAACACTTTGTGTTCATCATCAGGAAGACACCAAGGATGTGGTGCTGACGGGTTGGTCAGAAAACAACCTTTCTGATGATGAACACAAAGTGTTCGAAACGCGTTGAATAAAACTTCATTTGTGTGGAGACTTTTGTTTGTTTATCGATTTTACCTCAGAATCTAGATATAGGTGTACTTGCATCCTGTATGTTTTCAGGTTATCTAGAAAGATGATTCAGTGCAAATAGCCAATTGTTATTATTGTAATATAGGTTAGGTTAGAATCTATGTGATACCAAACAATGATCATTCACAATTTTGCCTAACTCAACTGTATTTAAACTCTATTTAAAGATCTTTTACTGGTACCTGACATGGTACGCGCTCTGATCCATCGGCATAACGCCTTCTCCGGGGAACGAGGTGTTCAGATTTATTCACCTCTCACGTGAATTAATCGAGAGCTAAACTCAATACTGAGCTCGAGGTCTACCAGTTCAGAGGCGAGCATGCAAACCACTGAGCTACTCTGGCCAGTTAATGTGATATAACTAGTTATTTGTTTGTTTGTAGTTGCAACGGGATAGCATATAATTTAATTATTATTTTCAAGTATGATTTATTTATTATTATTGTTTGTATAAAGTAAAAAGATTTCACATAAACACGTGAAATAACAATCAATTATCAAACCACAATAAGAAAAGGGAAAACAAGACTAAGATCTTTCAACCGTAACAAGCGGTCTTCGTCTGAGTCAAAAATCCAACTGTCAACCCAGTTGAGTTTTTGACTCTGACGAAGACCACTTGTTACGGTTGAAAGATCTTAGTCTTGTTTTCCCTTTTCTTATTGTGGTTTGATCATTGTATTAATCAAGTATGCAATAATGGTTACTCCCTATTTTTTTCATAATAAATACGTATTTTATAACCATATGGTTTTAAATATAGAAGCACGCCCCACAAGAGAGGCACTCGAGTATGTGTGATTGCTTAGGAATGCTCGTAATTAGACGTAATTAGCTCGTAATTTGAATGCATTGTTTGTGCATAGAGGATAATATCTTACAATTATATAGGAGAATGCCAGCGTGTAAACAAATACGAAATGAGACTAAGATCTATCATCCAAAATAACTGGTTCTCTTGTGAGATCCACACTTGAACTGACGAAGACCAGACATTTAGGTCAAAAGATCTCAGACACATTTTAAATATCTTACTTCCGTATAGACATCGATCTTTATTTTACGTTTATAGCAAAATCATTGGTAAAAAATGTGTTTATGGAAATGCAAGTTTAACACATATATAACCAAACAACAACAACAACCAAACAACAAACACATACATAGCACAAACGTTTCTCAAATAAATCAAATTCCCTTACTCATTTACCTCATTCTTAAAGATTAACTCTTAATTCTTAAAGATTAACGTGCTCATGTCGTATTTTTGACCACGTAAAAGTTTAGTACTTAGAGCAATCAAACGTTGCTAGTCTTTTTGAGGGTTATCTACTAAAAACTCAATTCTGTGTTTCAACTTTTAAAAAAAATTGTATTTTCATTTTCAAGGCTTTAACGAAAATGAAAGTATAAATTTCATTTTTCTTTGAGAAAGTTAAATAATTTCATTTTTTTTTAAAAAGACTGTAAATCAGGTGAAACCTATCCGTTTTAACTCCTCCACCCATTGTAAGCCTTGAAAATGAATAACATTTCGAAACGTTAGAATACAGATTTGAGTATTTTAATCAGATGACCTTAAAAAAAACCACAGCATGGATTGCCGAATGTATTAAAGTACTATAATGGTGTATGAACGAATGTACTATTGTGAAGAATACGTCGCCTCGTAATATTCATAAGTTATAACAATCCAATTTCATATTCGTTATATCTTGGATGTTCATATGTGATTTCTTATTATTTTTTGTTTTTTTTTCTGAAAAAAATCGTTAATGGAGGATATGCTCTGCTATTTAACAATACTCGTATATGCTTAGATGAAGACCTGCTGCCAGTTTATACAAATATATATATATATATATATATATATATATATACATATTCTATATTTTGTTATTGAGGGCTAGGTCAAATAAAAGAAAATAAACTCCTTCCTAGGCCGACGTTTCGATGTATTTGTACATCATCTTCAGGGCTAAAATTAGAGTAAGAACTGTAATACATTTACCAAAACAATCTACAACTCACATAGAAAACTAACACATATTTTAGCCCTGAAGATGATGTACAAATACATCAAAACGTCGGCCTAGGAAGGAGTTTATTTTCTTTTATTTGACCTAGCCCTCAATAACAAAATATAGAATAGAATAGAAGAGGTCAAGAACATTTTTTAGAGATTATATATACATACATATATATATATATATATATATATATATATATATATATATATATGTATATATTCATATATAAAGTATTGATAAAAGTTCAGTTCACTTCAGAGTTACGTGTTCATTCAAACTAGACTGTTGTTGAAATCCACACACAATTTTCTTTGTATAATAATTTGTAATGTAATACTTAGTTTTTGTGTTTCAAAATTTTATACTTCTAGCTATGAAAAAGGTTTTAAATAAAACCGAAATTCGGCAACGAAAGTTTGATTTTTGAATCTAGAAAATTTGACCGAATCGCGATTTGATAACTTTCCTCTTCTATCAAACAGTCGATATATTATTGAATCTGTTAGATATTTTTATAAAAAAAAAATCAATTATTATGATATAGAAAAATAAAAAATAATTACGATCATGTTATACCAAAAGTAAGGCACTAAACAGTTAACTTTTAAGAAATATGTATTGTTTGACTGGGCGAGAAATACGATAAAACGAAATACGATAAAACTGCTTTGGTTGGAATAAAAGGTTATCATGTAGAAGAGGAAAGATATAGGAGGAATGATTAGAGAGGAGAAGTGATTAAATGCACTATGTTACCTTATGTAATGTTTATTATTATTATTATTTTATAGTTTGAGCGAAATAGCGATACATTCCAAAATAAATCATTATAAGGAATGTAATTGAAATGTATTAATCTCTTTGGAAGGCTAAAGCTGAAGACTAAACTTGTGCGATTCCACTTGAATATACTTATTTTTTTTTAAAATAACTTTTTTCTTTTGCCACAGGTTCGTCTTTGCTGGTCAGCGCGGCACTTAATGGCAGCAATACCAAGAGCAGCGGTTGGGTAGAAGAAACAGAAGATTTGTCAGAACCATATCATAACAATGATTATTATTTTATCAAAATTGTAAGTATTTAGACTTCATTTTTAGCAAAATTCTCTTACCTTATCCTAGGTTTTATCAAAAATGCAAATGCGTGACTTGAATAAAAGTAGTACAAATCATGTAAACAAAGATTTTGAAAACATTTTAAAAATTTAACGGATTTTTTTTTTATTGTTTAAACCGATCCCATAGGGGAGGGTGATAAAGTCAGTCGTTCACCGGCTTTTTGTTTGATCGGTGATTCTACAGATTCTACATTGAGACTCCTAAATTTATCTTAACTTAAGTGGATTACGAGTAGGGATCTTTAACGAGTACCTGACATCGTACAGACTGGGGGACCGACGGTTTAACGTCCTCTCCGAGGGACGACATACTCATATTTATTCACCTCCCGCGTGAAAAAATCGAGGGCTAGCTGGGGATTGAACCTCGGACCTACCAGTTCAAAGGCGGGTATGCTAAACACTCAGCTAACTTGGCCTTTCCAGATAAAGTCAACTGTTAAAAATTGTCAAACACGATGAATGTGAGTGAAAAAGAGATACTTTCTGTATAAGAAGAATCATTCATTCATTCTACATTACAAAGAAAAGCTTCTGCTGTCTTTTTAACCAAGTGGAGTTTATTTCATTCATATTAATTTCTGAAAACGACATTTCTCCACCATGTTAGTAACAAAAAGTTCGTAGGGACCAGCCCTATTGTGTATCCATTCAGATACAGTCATGGACTTCATACGAATGTTGTATATGGGGATAAGAGTTTCTTAAAACTATTAGATATATTTTTTTGTATATTTATGTTGTAAAAATGAATTATGGTTGTTTTGTTTATATTAAATGGAGAGAGATACATAATTAAGGGGATGGTTAAGAATAGATGAAGATAAATTTAGAAAAAAAAAAAAAATTACGTTAACTACGGGCTGTTTACTAGAATAGTATGGTCTTTGTGTGAATGGGCAGAAAAAGGAAGTGGCTAGTTGGGGCAGGCGCCGCTTGAGAGGGTGATGAACCTGCGGGTCGCGTGGCTGCGGCCCAGCAATGACCACTTCCGGCCACACTTCCCTGCAGCCTTCCACTGCTGCCCTGCCACCGCCCTTCATACACACACACCAACAACCGTCTACTGCCTTCGTCACCCTATATCTAATGACTGTGTGAATGACTCGCATTTACTTAGTCCTTCCTCAAACCAACAATTCAAAAGCTTAAAAAGTAATCAAGAAGCTCAGAAACGTAAATCTAGTAAATATTTACTATTAGGTTTATGTTAGTAGGCTCTTAAAACGGGCAAGTAAGTTTTTGTCGTCTGTTTTTCTCTTGATTGAATTTTTATTTTCGTTCATAATTTGAAGTTTGAAATTAGTATATATATAATATAATTAGATTTCACGATAATAAACACGAGAAAGAACAATGTTCAAACCACAATAAGAAAAAGTTCCGTTGGGTTTTTGACTCTGACGAAGACCGCTTGTTACGGTTGAAAGATCTTAGTCTTGTTTTCCCATTTCTTATTGTGGTTTGATCATTGATTGTTATTTCACGTGTTTATGTGAAATCTTTATATATATATAAGTCGTTATCAGCCTTTGGAGCGATTCACATCTTTTACTTCTGCCTATGAAATAGGTTGGCAAACTGAATGTTGGCAATGAGAGTTTAATTTGAACTTGAAAAACTGACCGAGCCCTGATAAACTATAATGTTATATATATATATTTTTTTTTTCTAACGTTGTACATTTTTTCCAGGCCTAAAGAGATTTTGGAACAACATTTCGGATAGAAGGACAAGATCAACAATAACAGTTTCTTTAAAACTGGTTCAAGAAAACGCTCAAGGTGAGATATATTTTTAATAATAGTATGACTAACAAATTAATAAATTATTACTGAGTTGGTTAATTACTAAAATCCCCTGCGGTTCAAGGCATTGTGCTGGCTCAGAGGAGTTACCCGTTACAAATCTTTAACTGCGCACTGAAACAAATATTATTTCTTTTTAGATTAAAGATATTCACGAGCAATAAAAATTTTTGGTAAACCAATTGTTAAATTGTTTTTATATTTAAGCTAAATGTTTTGTAATAATGGAGTTAACAGTAATAATTTAATATGGTTGCGAAGGAATACTGAGGATGTTTCTATTCATCTGTTAGGATGTTATCTTGAACCAATGCTGCTCGACTGTGCGTAGGCCGCCCTTGCATTAACTTCCCACCAGACCAGATCCAACTTGTGTACACCGATTTCCTAGCTAATCTGCCATCATGTATAGCCCACTAATATTAACTCCTCTCAGTTTCCTACAAGACCTTTACTTAAACTCTGAGTTAGTTCTCCTCAAAAGCGAACAGAAAAAAAAATGACTCATTTCTACACAAACGGAATTATAGCTTTAAAAACATTTTAGACATGTTTCACTTGTTAATAATTAACAATCCAATAACTTGATCCATCCAATCAATTTTACCACAACAACAAACCATCAAAATCATTATAATTTTATTACTTCTAATATATCCAAGAGTGAATGGATATATAATCAAAATAATTATACAATTTGAAATCAGAGGCAAAATTAAAACACAAAATACCATTAATTTATCAAATATAGCTTTGAAAATCTTGATTTTTAGTGTGGGATATCAGTTAAAACTTACTTGTTCATTAGCCACTTTTTTATAATTTTTTTTATAATTTTATCGAAATGGAAGTGAAATAAATGTGGAGAAGCATTAATTTTAAAATGGCTGTATCTATTAAGAAAAGCTTTCTAGATATTTTTAAATTCAACTTATAATAAAAGTTAAAACTGTCCCTCTATATCTATTTATAGCATTTAAAAACTTATTTTGAAGAAAATCACATTTAATATGTAAAATTCAAAAATTCGTAATAAATTCAAAATTCAAAAATTATGTCTCCTGAAGAAAAACACTACGTGTTCAAAACGCGTTGTTTATATATTATTAAATTTCTATATGTGGAGACTATTTCATTAACTTTTTTACCCTACAATGAGTAAATACTATATAATAACTGATTGCACTACCTTACAATGAAAACCATTTTACTATTTCATTAAATTTTTTATCCCACTGTAATATGGTTTTGATTTACTATGGTTTGACTTCTAGCCATCCTTGTATTTCAAGAGCTAAACTGTAATTACTTTTCTGTACACTGTATACAACGAATTTAAAGTTTATTTTAAATGATATACCATGCTGAACGCACAAATCATTTTGTTATCAAAAAACTATATATGATTTAGATGATAAGATAGCAATGATGGTTTTATGATGACAATTAAAAGATATTTAAAACGCTTTGATTCTCCAGTTGAAAGTCGATAGAGGTTGGGGATATGGTTGATTCATTATTTTCCGTGACATGTTAATTGGGACGTGTGAATGGAATATTAACACCTTGAATGAGAATATGGAATGAGCCCCATGAACCACCCCCCCCCCCTCTCCCTCCCACAACAACCTCTTACGAGATATTTCAAGGGAATTAAAAGAAAATAAATGAATATTTCAATATTTAAATCAAAAAAAAAAAAAAGGAAAAAGGTTTTCGTTTATTAATTAATAAAAGACGTGATTCGATTGCTTATGGTTTGAGATTATTCTAGGCAATGTGTATAGGAGGGGGGGGGGGGGTTATGAAGATGCCTTAATGGGAGAAGTGGCCTTGTGATGTTGGGAAACGCTTTGTGGACCATCCATCAATCACCAGGCTGGTCTCAGCACAGGCACAACCTGCTGACGATAGCAGTCCTCCGTCCTATCCACAAAATACCTTATTATAACTAATATATTATACTTAATATTTAAACTATTGCCTGTGCGGAGAATATTAAAATATCTGGCTTTCCCTTATTTAGAATTTGTTTTCAATTAAATCCTTAAAAACAAAATATTTCTTTTCTTTTAATTAACATGGTGAAATCTAAAAAAAACTGAACAATATGGTTTCTATTTATAGATATATTCAAATCGCTGTATATCAATTATTTTTAACGTAAAGCCAATGCGTCAGCTGAACTATGACACACATAAGTAATTAGCGCTTTCTAAGAGTCGAATACAAAGAAATTAATGAAATTACTTCATACAAAATAATAAATAATATCTTACTTAACAACAGAGGGATAAATGAAAACCTACAATATCCAAAATCATATTAAAATTGTTTACAGTATAGCAATATCTATAATAAATGTCATCGATAAACTAGTTGGGTTTTTGACTCTGACGAAGACCGCTTGTTACGTTTGAAAGATCTTAGTCTTGTTTTACCATTTTCTTATTATGGTTTGATCATTGATTGTATTTCACGTGTTTATGTGAAATCTTTATATATATATGTATATATAATTTGGGTTGCTTGCCGTTTCGCCTACAACATGTTTGGTCTCCATCTTTTTTTTCTCCTGTCAACAGATTTTCCGAAAATTTGAGTTTGTAAGTGTGTTTCATTTATGGATGTGACTTTTCTTCGTTTTTGAACTCGTATTGTGTCCAGTTTTGATCGTCTTTCCTATATTATAGTAAACATATATATTAAATTTCTTTCTGCAGATCGAAGTGAATCAAGGTTCCTTAATGTTTGGTAATCTAAAGTACATTTAATGACGAAAGTATTTGCTATCTATTATATTGGTCGACGTTATTTTATTTATTGTTTTATTGGTATTTCTTTTTTTATATATAGGCATTAAAGTTGATTAAACACTTTTGATAATGGTTTTTTATAAGTTCATATGTGACTTAACATTTCACTTAGTTAGCTTTATCTAATTCATTAGGCAGTATGAGTGCCGTCTCTTCAACTAACGTCTTTTACAACTAACTGCTTTTAATAGACACTAAGGCTTTATTCTAGAGATTCAAGGATCTTTGCAACCGTTTAAATGATTTTTTTTTTTTAACTACCTGCTAAACTATGTTTTAAATAAAGCATAAACTTTCGTTTAAAATATTTTTATTTTCCTAGACTTTAATTTAAAGTAACTAAATACATATGTATAACCTTAAAAAGATTTCACATAAACACGTGAAATAACAATCAATGATCAAACCACAATAAGAAAATGGGAAAAGAAGACTAAGATCTTTCAACCGTAACAAGTAGTCTTCGTCAGAGTTGGGTTTTTGACTCTGACGAAGACCGCTTGTTACGGTTGAAAGATCTTAGTCTTGTTTTCCAATTTCTTATTGCGGTTTGATCATTGAATGTATAACCTTGTAAGAATATTATCTAAATGGTTGTGTCATTTATGTTTTTTTTTTTAAAAAGCATTATTTATACTAGGTTTACTAGTTTATACTTAGGCATTTTTGTAACAAAGAACATTCTAGACAACACCTTTACTTCATGTAAGATGAAGATGACTAATAATGATGACATTCTATAAATATTAGATAGATTAGACAGCTTAGATTCTAAGCTATGCAATCAGTTATTACACGGTATTTACTCATTGTTGGATAAAAAGTTAATGAAATTGACTCCACATATACAACCTTAATAATTTAAAGAAAACGTTTCAAACACTTAGTGTTCCTTCTTCAAGGATAAAACCAAGCTTCGGTGTCTGTGGTGAAACAGTTTTAACACAGACTCGGAAACTTGGTTTTACCCTTGAAGAAGAACACTGCGTGTTCGATGCGCACTGTTTAAGTCAGTGGTTCCCAACGTGGTCCACATGGACACCCAGGGGTCCACACAGGATTACTGGGGGTCCATGAGGAAAATAGTATTCTGAAGGTCCATGACACGTGGTTAGAGCTCTATGTTAAGTTTAAATGAATTTATCAGCAAACAAAAAATAAACCAAAGCGTAGTAAGCTTTGGCCGTACAATATTCACACATAATTAAAATATAAGGCCTAATATCCTCGTCAGTTTGTTAAAATGTTCCAATGTTTTAAAATTTTCTATTGCACTTCTCTTTATGGTACATTCAAAATTTATTCGGTTACAATTTATTTCAGGGTTCTTTATAAAATGTTAATGAAGAAATATTTTGTTATTGTTTTAAAAACATTTTTGTATTTTCGCATGCGTTGTAGATGTAATGAAATTATTTCATAATTAACGATATTCATTTACCTAAAAACAAATATTTATTTATAAATTTGTATAATTATGTTTTTTAAGTATCCGGGGGGAATGGGGGTCTACAAGTAGCTTTTAGGGGATCCACAAGCAAACAAAGGTTGAGAACCCCTGGTTTAAATTATTATACTTATATATGTGGCCTTATTGTCCAACTTTTTGCCCTATAATGGCTTAAATGTTCCCATTATCGGTATATAAACCATTTATCATGGTTTTGACGTAATATTTCTCATTACTGATAACCACCTCTAACCACCGCTAACATTGTTAACAGGCTAGAGAACCACCAAAAAAATTAAGTTTCTTGCACTATATTATGTGGACCTTGTTCACAAATTTTATTAAAAATCGAAATAAATATTTGTTGATCTAGATCCACATAAGCGAGAAGATATTAAACAGTAGACAGGTGACACGGTACGCCTTGATATAACATAGTGTTTAGGACTCGATAGTATTGTTTACAAACTTAAAAAAAAAACAATCTTTTACAATTCGTTAACATATTCAACTCACCCAGAATAATGAATTATGCTCATTTATAACATTCAAAATGGTTATTAATCCTTTAAACAATCAATTAATAACAGAGATCAAGCTACATTGACAATAAAAATAAAAACCATATGACTTTAGGTCAGTAATTTAATTCTTAGGTAGAATTGTAACGATGAAAGACAAATTATTGATTCACTGTATATATGTAGATTTTTAACTTGAAAGCGATATAAAAGTCGTTTTTTAAAATCAAAACATTGTTATCTCGAATGCACAGAATTTTAAAAATTAAAAATAACTTTTAATTAAAATATAATGCAGTAAATAAATAAATTATATTAAGTATACAAGTAATAATGGGAATAATAATAATAAATAAAAACAAATGAACCTATTTTTAAATATAAAACTGATGATATTTCAGCTTAAAGTCGGAAAGACTATACAAACTGGAAAAACACAAGTTGAAATACGAAGAACGATAACTTGAAGAGTAAAGAAACAGATTAACTAAAATTTTAGGAAAATCCGTCTTCAGGCAAAAAAAAAGAGAAAAAAGTGTTTGGTCTCTCCCTCTCTTTTCTCCTGATTATGGTGATTCCAAAAATTTGAGTTAGTAAGTGTATTTATTTACTTTGTTTGTCACTTTTTTTTTTTTATTTGAACAAATTTTAATTGTGAAGAAAACTTTGTTTTTCCAGTTTTTTAATGTTGATACTAGTTTATAACTTAGGTGTGATTTAATTTAACGCTTAAAATGAAGTTTAAAAAGTGTTAAATAGAATGTTGATATAAATCAAATAAATTTGCAAAATTTATGCAATAAATTAAAATAAAATGTATATTATTTGGATGACAATTGAGATTGAAAGCTTAGAGTTGGACTGGTGTCAACAGTGAGGAATAGACGAGAGTGGATGTATTCGCAAGGCGAAATCAACATATCACGTTTAAATTAATTGTTAACGTAGAGAAGTGAGGAGCAGGTTGAAATGGTCTCTCGGCAGACAATATGACTTGATTCCGAGAACTCTAAACTGGTCGACTGGCAAAGTCCCAATGGGGTGTCTGCCGGAGAGAGCTTCTCTTGGGCTCCACTTATTTCCTATACTCAGTACTCAAGCAATGATACTATAGTCATGCTTTTTCAAATTTATTATGATATCAGAGCCATTAGTATGAGAATTGCGTGACAGTAAAATAACTAACTTATACAACTCTAGCAACTTTATTAACACGGAAATATTAAATAGTAAAAGAGAATTGCGCTTACATCTTATCGAATTGAAATATTTTTTGGAAAATTTTTTTTTTAAAATTATATTTTTAAATTTTTTTCAATATCGATAATGAATAGATAGTCTTCAATGTTTTGTACTAATCAAATGGTTACAGCAAACTTTTCGCTTCACAGAAAACATTATTAACATATCGCTAAATCAGAAGATAAACGGGAATTAGCATAAAACACAATAAATCAAACAGAAGTTATTGAAAACTTGTTGAAAAACTAACTCAAGTATTTTTTTTTTTTTTTACTATAAGTAAAGTATAGTGGTCGTGAACAAATTCTATGTCGATATATTGTTGGATTTACATGTTTTGAGTTATATATATATATAAAGATTTCACATAAACACGTGAAATAACAGTCAATGATCAAACCACAATAAGAAATGGGAAAACAAGACTAAGATCTTTCATGTTTTACACGTGTCTTTAATGATTTACCTGATTGACCAATATATACTTAATTTGTTAAAATAAAATTTTACTTAGAAACTGAATGATTTTCAGATCGTCAAGTTCCAATTTATAAACCTATTTAACTAACATCAATTATTTTATCCATTGGCAGTGTTTATTAATTTTGTTTTTCGCTGAAACAAAAATAAGCGAAATATTAAATACATCTTTCATATTAAATGAGTCCGTGTTTCTGCTGTCCTCAGAAATTATCAAGGTATAAACGAGTTTTGAAACAAATAGTACTTTTATATAAGAAAAGTAAAATGTGTTGAGGGGGTCGTGAGGATATCAAGGTTTTGGAATTAGGCGACTTCAAAGGTGTCTAAATCGACCACTAGGGGTTGATCCACAGGTAGTAAAGGACCTCATTTATAAGGTGGTAATTAGGGCTAGCATGACTTATGGATGCTCGACCTGGTTACAAGCTGCAAGAACTAATAAAACACTTATACAGATAGTCCAGAATAAATGCGCACGTCTTATGGCTGGGGCACCTTGGTATGCCAGAAATGTGGATATTCAAAGAGACCTCAGGTTAGAAACAATTGACCAATTCACGAGTAGACTGGTGACCAATGAGGACACAAAAATTCCAACCCATCCAAACCCCCTTATCCATAGCCTGTCAAATTTTCAAATAATACCCCAAACACATCCACATTAGAAGCTGTTATTAAAATAGAAGGCCAAACCCTTGAAAAAGACTGACAAGACACGACACAATGAGACCAAACGACCACGAAATGACGTAAACGGACGAACCACATAATAAAAAAAAAAATACAGACATTTACTTACTGACCCCACCACCACAGCAGGACAATAATTCAGCAGTAGTAGGTCCGTGACCTGGAACTGCTAATACAACGTGCACAAACAGTGCGCGGAAAGAATCGTTGGTCGTTGGTAGGGGTTGAAGAATGGTCAAAAGAGACAATGAATATATAAAGGGAGTCGATATTAAGAAAAATATTTTGGGAAGGGGTTGATGTCATGGAAAGCTGGAGGACTCCTGGTGAAGAGGAGTAATTCCCTAGTTGATAAATTCATGATGGTGAATTAACTATGACTGTTCATAGTTAGGTTTATAAACATACAAATACATGAAAGTGTTGAAAAGCAAGCATAATTCTAAAGATCCTGTGTGTTAATAAGTTGCAAGGTACATGGCTGAAGCTGTTATTGGTTTTTTATCTAAAAGTAATTCTGATAAAACAAAGGGAACAGACTAAACTGGGGAAAAAGTAGTTATTTAAGACTGTGACCTGTTTTGATCTATTACCGTGTACCTGGATTTTCTCTATGACTGTAACCACCTCTAACTCATTACCAGTAATCTTATTACTACTCTCCAAGGATATTCTTCTCATTAATGTCAACCATTTTAGTAAAAGACGTATGTTAATATATTCTTGTGCTATTCTTCAGTAGTAAACTGAAAGAAAAAAAATGTTCATCCATATAATTCTTGTTACATTTTAAAATATATTCGCTGTATTTGAGACATTGTAATATTACATTCCCAGACAAACTGCTATGAATCTATAAGTTTACCTGCATCTTACATTCATTAATGTATTCTAATAATATTAAATTATTAATATTTGAATTAAGGGGCCAGGCTAGCTCAGTGGTTACGTGCTCACCTCTGAACTGATAGGACCGGGGTTCGATCCTCACCTGGCCCTCGATTTATTCACGCGGGAGGTAAATAAATCTGAGCGTGTCGTCCCTCGGAGAAGGACGTTAAACCGTCGATCCCGAGCCTGTACGATCTCAGGTACTCGTTAAAGATCCCTACTCGAAATACATTTGTGTTAGGCAAAATTTAGGACTCCCACTGTAGAATCAATCTTCATTGTGTGGTATCACAAAGGGCCTACGTGTGTTCCCTTGTGGGACTGCCACTGCAACCTAACCTAATATTTGAATTATTACTAATCTCTATATATATAAAAATGAATGTATGTCTGTTTGTTTGTACTCGATAGATTCAAAAACCATGCATCCAATCGCCGTGAAAAATTAGGAAATTATTAGGTATATCCCCGGGAAGGTTTACGTAAAGTTTTTTAAAAATCAGACTTGTGGTTGAGGTAATATCCCAAGAATATTATAATAGATAAAGTTTGCTGTATAACCTGTTTGTTTACATTTTGACTTTAATTGGTAATGGCAGCCGCAGGTAATTAAAACGATTTGTGGGTTTAAAATTTGTGTCATTATATTTAACAGATACGACATATTACATTTAATGAGCTTAGACTTCTTTCAAACTTTCTTGATATATTGTTCGGCAAAAAATATTCTTTTTATTATTCGTTTAATCTAATCTATGAACCAATTGTATTAGACAATGTCTGATATTTATAATCAGTGTTAGATTGTATATTTCTTGCGTAATCTATAATTTTAATTCTGTAATAATTTCGTTTATCTCAAAATAAGTTAAGTGTAACGGAACTATAGAAAATTTAAATTGTTTTCGTTTCATGTAATTTATTATTAGAGTTGGAATTAAATTGTTTCCCGGGTAACAATTTAATCAGCTAGTTATTAATAAATCTAATATTATTGAATTTATTTTATCTACAGTCATTCAGGAATTTCATTATATGTGGAAAACAAAAATGGTTTGATTGGTTTGACCGCTGGTCTGGATAATTGGTTGAACTGTGCCCTCGTGCAGTCTGTACTTCTTAAAGGTGGAACGAACACCTAACGCTAATAACTGAGCAAGGCAATATTTAGAACTCACTGTGTAGAAAAAAAAACAGCAACAAACAGTAAAAACAATCTAACAGTTAAAGTTATCAAATAAAACTTGACCATTTCTATTAGTTTGTTATTATATTGATAGAAAATGAAGGATTTTTGTGATATTCTAACACAAAATTCAAAACGACGATAGTCTGATTATAAAAATAAATCAATCAACTTGGATGTACACTTTGAATACAAATAGTTAATTATTCACAATGAAATAGTTTTGAGTTAGAGAAAATTAGGCAAAGCTCCTAATGTAAAATCAACAGGTAATTTTCCCATTACTGAAATAGGTGACTATTTATTAAATAGGTCTTCGCCAGAGTCAAAAACACTTCAGTTGGGTTTTTTGACTCTGACGAAGACCGCTTATTACGGTTGAAAGATCTTAGTCTTGTTTTCCCATTTCTTATTGTGGTTTGATCATTCATAATATATATATATATATATATATATATATATATATCAATGATCAAACCACAATAAGAAATGGGAAAACAAGACTAAGATCTTTCAACCGTAACAAGCGGTCTTCGTCAGAGTCAAAAAGTTCGTCAGAGTGGGTTTTTGACTCTGACGAAGACCGTTTGTTACGGTTGAAAGATCTTAGTCTTGTTTTCCCATTTCTAATTGTGGTTTGATCAGTGATTGTTATTTCATGTGTTTATGTGAAATCTTTATATATTATATATATATATATATATATATATATATATATATTGCATTAAACACTTTTTGAACCTTTGTTCTAATCTCTTTTCTCTTTTGATGTTTTCCGGGATATGAAATAACAACTGTCCAAATGTTTTGTCTTGAAAGCTCATTGTTCACAATCTACACTTTTAACAATTCACCAACGTTTCAGTCTCCGTAGACCATCTTCAGGGTATCTTAAAACTTAATTTACTAAGGCTAGAAATTTAATACTCTATATAATCTAGGATTAAAAACTATATGAAAAACAATAACACAGTCGACATGCATAATGGTTACATAAATAAGGGAGGTTACAATAAGGCTATGCTGACTTAATTGAAACAGTTTAAACTAGATATTTGTCCCTAAGGCTAAGCCTAATTTCAATTATCTTCTGCATTCCTGCTCGCTGACTCCTCTACATGTAGCTTCAAAATTCTCGTAAAACTTGTAAGTTGGCCATTTATTTTAGGTTCCTTTTCTAATATCTGGAGTGCTTCTATTATTTGTATTTGAGAAAAGAGATTAAGACAAAGGTTCAAAAAGTGTTTAATGAAATATGTTTGAATGAAAATCTGCTCCCTAATTATACATATATATATATATATATATATATATATATATACAAAACTAGATTACTGAAATAATAAATGAGCCACAATCGCGTTCCTAGAACAGCACTAAAAGATGAAAACCTTATATGTGTGGGTGTTGGGAAACAGTAAATAATACTCACGAGCTAAGCAAACAGTTATTGTTTGGTATTTACTCATGATAGTGAGGAAATTATTTTACGTCTTCAGCACAAGGAAATTTACGACGCGTTTCAAATACTAAGTGTTCATCATCAGGCCTATCTAAATATATAAAAAAGTCAGGGTTAATTCCGTTAGCCATTATACTATCCGTTGTGTAAACATACCTGCCCCACTTTTCCTTTCTTAATTGTTCTTGTTTTCAAATAGTGTCTGTTAACTTTTCAAACAGAGAACACCTCTGCTGAGGTATTGTAATTTTATGTAAAATTTCAGTTTCTTTTTTATAACTTCAAAACATGTTTATATATTTTGTCTTATATTGTAGGCGTGCCTGATGATGATACTAAGTGGTCAAACCGAGCTGTACAATAAAGCTCTTCTAGTGAAGAAGTAATATATTTTTTTATTATCAATTAAATAATAATAATAATATATTAAAGTTATAGAATGTTAGTAGCGTTTTCTTTAATATTAATAAATTGATTGAAGGTTTCTTCGTTATGGTAAGTATATGAATTTTGAATTGAGGCTTATGTTTAAGCAATTGATTGGACGAGTTTTTAATAAGCATTTTATTTTTTTTATTTTTTGGTTAATTTTTTTTAACAGCCTAAAACTAGCTGAGAATAAGGAAGAAAGAATAAAAGACAAAAGAGTAAAGTGGAGAATGAAAGGGAAGACGAGGAAGAGGCGCCAGTCCTAACCAGCTAATGGGCACAATTACCTTCCATTTAGATTAACAACGAAAAAACTATGTGCCACTTAGTGGGGGGGGAGGCTCGAGCCTTGGCCAGTGTGGTCTACTGCTGAAAGCACTGTGTCTGCCTGCCTGTCCCTGCAGCTGTCTTCACTTAGCGGCCGTGGCTATGGTGCTGTACTAGTTAGTAATCAATTACAACCGGCAACTCTATAGCTAATAATCAAACGACTAACATAGTCAATGTCTATAACGACATCAACGTCCAAACAAAACAAACAAACACACACAACACACACACACACACACACACACACATATATATATATATATATATATATATATATAATATATATATATAGAAAAAGGACGAACACTCACGAATCTCGATAATTTCGGCGTCTTGCCGTCTTCAGGAGAGTAGAAAGAAAGAAAATAAGGGTCCCTCAACCAGGCGTATTCCTTTCACTTAACCAAAATATATTGAATTTGTACAACATGTTAATTTAAACAGATACATAAGTATATTTACTTATATTTGTACTTATACTTATACAGATACAGAATCTATAACTATATTTTACATCGTCCTGAAGTTAATATAATGTCTTGCGTCTGAACTTAAGTTTTTGCGAAACTTAATAATAGTTGTTATTATTATGAATAATAATTGTGATACGACACAATGAACATCCTACATTAGGAATTATAATTTTTTTTTTACATTAGAAATAGGAGAAACTGTCATACCTTGTAAGATGTTCTTGGAGTCGTTGGAGCGCTTTCGTACGTTGTCTATCCTCAATCGCAACTAACCTAAGGAGCTGTTATCACAGGGTTTATATATTCCTATTAAAAATGACGTAATAATATCAAATAACAATAGCTAGATAGAAGTATATTTGGATATATAAACTCCGGGATAACAGCTTCTTAGTTTGTTGCGATTGAAGATGGACAACGTCTGAAAGCGCTCCAACGACTCCAAGACTATCTTTTGAGGTATCACGGTTTCCCCTATTCTAATATAAATCATACTAACCTCGGTGGTAGTAACAATTTCCATGTCGTAAATTTTTCCTAACTAATGTGTATTTAGAATAGGAATCATTGAGAAACGAAGTAGTCGGATTTTTCCTCTCCCACTTGAAAAAATCGAGGGTTAGAGTGGGTATTGAACCCCGGATGTACCAGTCCAGACGCGAGCGCATTGCTATTAGACTATCCTGGGTCCTTCCACCACGCGTCTTCATTTCACTGATTTAAACTATTTTGATTCTCTTTAACATATTCATTTGAACGCCTCCACCACTTCGTTATATGGCTCCGAAGTGTAAAAATTATATTTTACAGCATTTCGATGTTAATCAAGTCCTTACAAAACTTAATAATTTCTCTTTACATAGATCCTAAGATAAAACAATTCCTTTGACTGCAATAGAAAAGAAAACACCAACTACTTAGCTTAAATGAAACAGATAAATCACTGAGTACAGCACAAAGTGAATATAGTGATAACTCCATAAGTAGGTTCAATAATAGAACCTTAAGATAGTTGGTTAATGATTGTTCGTGATAGGTATTTAAATCAAGAGATAATATAGCTGGATTTAGTATGCTTGATGGTGCAATTAAGAAAGAAAATGGTCTTTGCAATTTATTACTTCTCAGGCAAATAAATCGATTTAGGTCTTTAAACTGATAGCCAAATAATAGACAAAGAGTTCGTATACTAACAACACCATAAAGAAAGTTTAGCTCCATTATTAAATGAATCAAATCATGTATATAGAAGCGACAAAACAGTATTATATTACTAGAAAAGTAAAAGGTTGATATGAAAGCTACTAAACTATTTTTATCTGCCAATAAACAGCAGGAGACATTATTCTCGAGATGTTAAATTGCATATGCGACGGCGCCTTCCGGTTTGCAAGCAGCAGCTGACAGGTTAGACTATCAGGCTACTGTCAGTTGCTTCACTTGCCAAGTCTTGCGCTTTCAAAACACTTATAAAACAGCACTTTGATTGAATGCTCATTCATTATTTATTTTTTACATGTACTTTATTCAATATTTTAGTCTATACCTATATTACTATTTTCTGTTTTTACTGTTTAAACCAATCCCATAGCGGGTGATAACGTCAACCGTTTACCGGCTTTTTGTTTCATCGCTGATTCTACAGATTCTATGATGCGAGTCCTAAATTTTGCATAACTCAAGTGGATTTCGAGTAGAGATCTTTAACGAATACCTGACATCATACAGGCTAAGGGACCGACGACTTAACACCGTCTCCGAGGGACGACGTTCTCAGATTTATTCACCTCTCGCGTGAATAAATCGAGGGTCAAGTGGGGATCGAACCCCGGACTACCAGCTCAGAGACAAGTACGTTAACCACTGAGCTAACCTGTTCCATTTACCTATATTAACAATAGCTCCATGTTTCTAAAACTATGTTAATAATCTATTACTTATTTAACTAAAACAACATTCTAGTTCATTGTGTCAAACTCATCTTGTTCTCGGGTCCGGATATACCATAAGCTTAGGTCAGTAAATAATTGCAAAACTACATAGAACTTTACTATTTTCTATGTATTAGTCACTAATAATTAGTGCAAAGAAGAATAAGTCAATTATAAAAATCTCTATTAAATTAATTTTACTTTTACTAAATATATTATGAACTATGAAATAACTTTAAATGAGTATATATAATTGTAATAACAATTTTACTCTTATTCATTTAATTGTGGAATAAAACTGATCAGAGTAATAAAAACATTGTTATATAACATTTAGTTATGGCTTTATGGAACTTAATAACGCTGATTTATCAATATGTGGATAGGAATTTGAAGAAATGAATATTAATACGTTCATCCATTGCAACAGAAAATTACTTCACTTTAAATCATTAGTTGTGCAATCCGTAATTGTGTTTATCCATTTTACCTCAGAATGACTTCAGTTTTGCATTTCGCTGATATTTCCGAGATCTTGTTTGCGACGGTATTTCTTGTCAAGCTATATGATAACAACATGTTGCTTCTCGGGCCTTTATCAGGCAGTTTTTGACGAATTTTCCATCACTTTGAATACGGCTTTCATGCTAATGCTAATTGCATTAGCTTAGGTAGCTGGCTTCTCTACTCCGGGTGAAAACAGATTGTTGTTTCTTCAGGCACACTATGATTTCATTTCCCTTTTGTTTTCTCAGTTTTCCATGATATCTGTTATATTTCTCACCCTGCTGAGTTTCATAATGCTGAGTTTCATAAGCTTGCTCAACAGACACACGTGTTTTCCTTTCATATACGTAGATATAAAAGAAGAGGTTTATTTTTTTTTTTATTAAAAAAACTCGCGACTCTATGTCCACTTTTCTTTTTTATAACAGAAACATTTCGCTGATCAATGTTGAAGGAAACGTAAAAGTATATAATGCGATAGTCATTAACAAATGCTAAACAAGCATTGTACTACCACCTCCTTGTGTTAGTTCCACTGCAGTGTTGCTTTCATGTTGTCTACGTACCAAAACACTGCACCCCTAGCAGGCAATATAAGAACCACATGTTTTGAACAAAATTGGACTAATCTTGTTCATTTTTTACAATAAAACAGATTCATCCCCCCTGACTGTACCAAACCCCCGGGTGGGCCGGATCCACCCCGGGGGTGGTATGTTTGATACCCCTGATTCCAGTTCATATATGTCAACATTATATGTCAACATTGAACTATATCAACTATATTTCAATGTTTCGGAAACTATATTGATAATCTATTGCTTATTAACTTTAATCCAAGTAAGAGATCTAGAAAGTGTTATATGTATAGTATACTAACATATATGTTAGTGTATATGATCTCCTATATAGTTATAGAAAAACCTTCTGGAAAAGAGATAACTGAATTTTTCAAAGGCTTTTAGTTTAGTTGATGTTGTTATCTATCGAAATTTATTTATCGAAATTTAAGCCTAAATCAATAACTTTTCCTTTCAAGTCAACGTTTCGCCCAAATTTGTTGGGCATCATCAAATCATTTTTTGATGAAACCTCTGCTAGAAATCAGAAATTATTTATTTAGGCCTAATCCTTAGAAAAGTAAATTAGTATTTTGAATAATCAGTAGTTCAAAATAACTTATACATATATAACATATAGAAAAAATATCAATAATAAATGTTATGTTTTGCTTAAATCGATAAACAGAGCCTCAAATCAAAGATTTCATTTATAATAAATAATAAGCTGGCCAAGTAACGCATCATTATTCTACTAAAGCTAGTGGTAAGAATATGTTTTTTAAATTTTAAAAAAAGTTATGAATACCTATTTTACTAATTTAATAACTATTAATGTTTAAAGAGATGTTTAAAAATAAAGTACTCAAGATTTTAAGCAAAAATTTGCTGATTGTTTCAAATAATTTAATTTATTATCTATAGAAGTACATATTTTTAATGAGGTAAATATGTCGTGTGGTGTATTACACATTAGCTTTTAACTTCTTTTAAATACTAAAACGTGATTTTAATGTTTTCTATTGTTTTTTTTTTGCTAGTATGGTTGATTACTCATAATTCTAATGTAGTGCAATCTGTTATTATGTGGTATCTACTCATTGTAGGGTAAAAATCTAATGAAATGGTCTCCACATATAAAACTTTTAATAATATAAACAACGCGTTTCGAACACATAGTGTTCTTCTTCAGGCATTAACTAAGGGTGAGTGCCTCTGAATAAGACTGTAACTCTTACTGATAATTAGAAAGAGAGAGAAACACTAAGTATCCACACAAATGATTTCATCAAATGTCAACGTGTTTTAAACACTTAGTGTTCATCATCCACTTACGTCTATAATATAAATTATCAAAATTTGAAATTAAATACAGAAATAAACAAAATAAAAACAAACGTATAAACTAAAAGAGTTAAATACCTGCCTTTTAAATTTATATTTGGTTATTTTTCTGTATTTAATTTCAAATTTGTATATATATTTTATATTAGAATACGTTGGCAGCAGGTCTTCTCTTAAACATTTGTGGTTAAAATTTGCAGCAGCTTCTGCACTCACTAGCTTTTCACTGGTGGCCTCGATCCTTCGGGTTATGGCAACTACAGCCAGAGGAAAGAAGAATCGCCCGAAGGATCGAGGCCACCAGCGAAAAGCTAGTGAGTGCAGAAGCTGCTGCAAATTTCAACCACATATTTTATATTGTAGATATAACTTGACTGTGAATACTTAAGTGTTGGAAACACGTCGAAGTTTGATATAAACTGATTTGGTGTATTAACTTATTGTTACTTTACCTTTCTAATCATTAGTAAATACCTGTTTTGATATTAGAGCGTGTACCCAGCCTTTCGGCCATATCACGTGTAATAGCAACGCAGATTGATGCCTTTTAACGTGAAAGCTCTTTCGCCGCATCTCGGAAGCACCAAGCTCTATCCGAGGATAGGGCATTAGTAAATACCACACAATAAGTGTATGATTGCATAGCACGTATAGTTATTACATTATAGTTGATCTTCTATATAATGAATTGTAACACAGCTTCCTCTAATGTTGACTGAGTAAGAGATTAGACAGACTTTAAAAATTAGAAGCATATTCAATCTACAAATGGATTAAATCTAATGTGTAATTTCTGCTTATAAATAATGAATATAATGTTATAAACTGAAACAAAGATAGGGACAAGCACCAAAGTTTAATACTGATACAAATTATTATTCAGTCTTTATTTATTATGCTTACTACATTAAACAATTTGGGATGAAGCAAATTTTTACTTTTATAAAACAATAATATCGGATTTTTTATTTGTATAACTATATTGAGGAAAGTATTGTCTCCACACCAAAGATTTTATTATAAAACAACTAATAACGCGTTTCAAACACTTTGTGTTCTTCTTCAGATTACATCTAAAAAATATATGCATATATCAGCTTTTGGAAAATTGGGATGAATTAATTAGAATTGAATACAATATCTGATTGTTGAATATCTGACAGTATTGAGTGATGACATGGGAATAGTTTTAAAAAGGATTAATATTATTAATTAAACCATAAGACTATTCCCATGTTATTACTCAATAGTGTCAGATATTCAACAATCAGATATTGTATTCAATTTTAATTTATTCACCCCCGATGTTCCTAAAGCTTATATATGCATATATTTTTTTAGATATAGAGTAATCCCTCACTTTTCGCGAATAATAGGGACCGAAGACACCCGCGAAAAGCGAAAATCCCCGAATAATGGACGCGACTTTATAAAAGCCTCTAAAGCTCAAACAACGACCTTTCCAACAGAGAGAGAATCCCGACCTTACTGAATACTGTAATGTGTTGTAAACAAAAATTAAAACAAAAAATTACATCTTTACCGACTATAAGAGAGAAAGAGAAAGAGAAAGAGAAAGAGAGAGGGAGAAAGAGAAAGAGAAAGAGAAAGAGAAAGAGCAAGAGAAAGAGAAAGAGAGAAAGAGAGAAAGAGAAAGAGAGAGAGAGAGAGAGAGAGAGAGAGAGAGAGAGAGAGAGAGAGAGAGAGAGAGAGAGAGAGAGAGAGAATTATACCCTTAATGTATTGTACAGTTGAAAATTGGGCGATATGAATTAGTCAATCAGATCAAAAAAAACATCTTTGGTTATTTTTTTATTAACTTCAACTTCTATTTTTTGATATTTGTGTTATTCTCTTGTTACAATTGATTATATTTTAATATTTTTCATTAATTTTTAGTCTTTATTGAATATTTTTTAATAGCTTTTATTAGCCGTTAATTTAATACTGTTGAATATATTTTGACCCAGCAATTCACTGGTTTGTTTGATATCTTTCACGATCGTACAAGAAGATCCTGTATATTTTTCTTCTCTAATACTAATATCTATACTTTTTCATTACGAGTTGTATTTTTTTTTATTGTTTACCGCAATGACAGTTGAATATTTTTTTTTATTTTTTTATAATTATTAATTGAAAATTTCAGAACCCCGTGAAACACTGAACACGCGAACTAGCGAGGGATTACTGCAACCTGAAGTAGAATTTCAGGAGTTCGAAACGCATTGTTAGTTTTTTATAATATTTTTTTTTGTGTGGAGACAATACTTTCATGACATAATATCCAATATGAGTAAACACCACACCATAACAGATTGCATAATTAATGAATTTATATAATTAAATTATATCTAGTTTATATATATTAAGCAATTTCTCTCAATTTGTTTAACTTTCAATGTATCTTATAAATAAATTTGACTATTCTTATTTTACACAAGTATTCAAGATAGATATGGTTTTTTTTTCTAAAATATTTCAGTTATAAACTATGTTAATCCATAAATTAGATGTTGATTGGAAACATCTATATGTAGTTGACAGATCTTTTGAAGTATTTTTGTTATGTCTCTTTTAATGACAAAGCTCCGTCTGGACTCTGTCCAACCCTCTCAAATGACATGTGAAATGCGGTACATCTGAATTTACTGTACTTTGCCAATTTAGCAAATGCCATCCAATTTGATTTTTTGAATAAAAGTATCGAGATGTTTATTTTATGAGTCCATATTTATAAACATATTAATTAATAAGACACAAATTATTAGAGAAAGTTGAATCCTTTCATTGTGTGAGCGTAATGAACTGAATGAAATATTTCAATTTATTTTAAACTAGTGAAACAGTGGTTTAAAAGATAGAGCTTGTAAACCAAGTTTTCAACAAATATTGTGAGAAAATAATATATATATATGCTCAAAAACGAAGAAAAGCAACACACAGAGAAAGAGACACACTTACAACATCAAATTTTCGGATGATCCGTCTTCAGGAGAAAATGGAATAAGCGACCAAGCACGCCGAATTTTGAGTGAAATATATATATATATATATATATATACACTGACTGTTGGTCTCCAACCGTCTCTGAACCAGTGCGCTTGGTTTCCCTCTCTTATCTCTCCTGAAGACGGTTCAAACCGAAAATTAGAGACTGTGTGTTCTTTTGATTTCTCTATGTTTCTTTGTCTATATTGAACTATATATATATATATACATGAATTATATGTTGACAAAAAGAACACACAGAAATAAAACAGAAATTCACTACTATATATATATATATATTGTTAAATAACGCCCCATATTTGGTTTGTATATTGTTTCTTACATAATTTCTCCCATTTCTGGAATTCCTTTCTCAACACTTCATTAAAAATATAATGAAAATAATTCTTATTACTACCCTGATGATGAATTTGGTACATTCGAAACTTGTCGACTAGCAATATTGGTGATAAGCTAGTAATATTTCTTTTTTTTTCATTTATATAGCTAATACTTAAGGATTTTTAGAATTATGTTCTTTATTGAAGTGTATTATTTTCCTGCATGCTATACACGTTATTCTGTTTTAAATGAGAAACACTAAATAGGAGTAGGTTTGGGTCTGAAGTTAATGATTTTTTTTTAATTATCAGTTAACTTTATTTTTATGATTTTCTTAAGTCCCACGAAGTACTAAGAACAGAAATAAGTTTCATTTTTACCTAATGAGAAAGCTAAAGATGCACACGATAATTTGTATATACATTATGCCTAGTATAAAAAAAAACACAAAGAAGGTAATTAAAACATATTTAACAATCTTATCCATTAAAATTACCACATATTTAATATAATTAAATGATAATAATTTAATTTATTGAAACACCTTAAAGAAGAGTTTAATTGCTTCATCCGCTCCGAGCCTTTAATTGCACTCCATTCAATTTTATTGCTTTGTCATAGTGTATTTATTTTTAGTGGGTTCTGTTTTTTGTAAACTCATTTCCTCTAATTAACAGTTTTATTTTACATTTCTTTTTTCTATATCATTTTTATATTACGCTAGACTATCCGTGACGTCATTCAAATCCTTTCTTTTTAATGGAATCATATTCAAATAAATGCAAATAAACTCTAAATTAAATTATTTCTAATAAAGAAATTAAGAAACTTATTTTTAAGACAGTTATATTTATTTACATTTCTTGTACAATTTGAGTTAGAAAAAAAAAAAACTAATGTTTTCTTTCTGTTTGACCCTACTGAGAGCAACATGTAATTGGCCATGTTGAAATGAACTAAAACTTTCTGTCGAGTCTCTTATTCTCGTTTAATGATTATTCATTAAATTTTCTCTTTCTAAATTTATTATAATTAAATCATCATTATTTAGATCGAAAAACTATTATTTAATGCTTTGACGTCATTTATATTAGGTTTTGGGAGCTTATTTTACAAAAGTCCCCGTGGCACAGACGGTAAGTGCTGGACCTCCAATACCAAGGGTTAGAGTTCAATTCCCACAAAATTTCTAATACTTTTATTTAGTTTAGACCGCGTGCAAAAATTTAAACACGAACATCAGAGCTTTATATGTATACAGGCTAACACAAGCCACTAGGCTACCCTGACCCTATTTAATATTATGTTATACAACTACAACAAAGCCAATCACAACAAAGGTAAATAGTATAATAATTTCAGGTCTCTATCTCCACGGAAAATGGGTAAAAAACAAATCACAAACTTTATATAATATATATATATATATATATATATATATATTATATATATTATATATATATATATATATATATATATATATATATATATATATATATATATATATATATATAAATAAAAAATAAAAAACGAAGGAAACACACAGAAAGACACAGACATAACTCACATCGATATTTCGACAATCGTCGTCATCAGGAGGTGCGAAGAGCGAAGAGTCCCGCAGGAAGACAGGGCGGTACTCCTGTACCGCCCTGTCTTCCTGCGGGACTCTTCGCTCTTCGCTCTTCGCACCTCCTGATGACGACGATTGTCGAAATATCGATGTGAGTTATGTCTGTGTCTTTCTGTGTGTTTCCTTCGTTTTTTATTTTTTATTTTATTGTAAAAAAGTCCGCTGGACCGTTTCTTTTAATTGGTTATATATATATATATATATATATATATATATATATATATATATATATGATGAAACCACAATAAGAAATGGGAAAACCAAGACTAACATCTTTCAGCTGTAACAAGCGGTCTTCGTCAGAGTCAAAAACCGAAATCAGGGTGAGTTGGGTTTTTGACTCTGACGAAGACCGCTTGTTACGGTTGAAGGATCTTAGTCTTGTTTTCCCATTTCTTATTGTGGTTTGATCATTGATTGTTTTTCACGTGTTTATGTGAAATCTTTATATATATAGAGTTTTAATCTTCTCTACTTAATTAATTATAATTATAATTAATATTAAGGAATTAACAACATTGAGAGGACTCGGAGGTGTACTTAAACTTGGAATTGATGTACTATATATATTACCTGAAGTGTTGAAAACTAAGTTTAGGAAACTTGAAAAATTAAACAGAAAAAGGACAAAAATGAAAATCGGCATACCCTTTAATAAAACATGTTTAAATGAAGGTCTGATCCTAAAATATACTAATATATATATATCATTAGTTGTACAATCCGTAATTGTGTGGTATTTACTCATTCTGAGGTAAAATGGATAAACAAACAAAAGTCTCCACACAAATTAAGTTTTATTCAACGCGTTTTGAACACTTTGTGTTCATCATCAAGATGAACACATCTGATAATCATCATGAATGATGATTATCTTCATTTGTGTGGAGACTTTTGTTTGTTTATCCGTTTTACCTCAGAATAATATATATATATAACAAATTCAATAATATATCAACCGTTGGATAGAATAGGTGTATAATGTAATCGGGATTCGGTCAATTTTCCAGGATCAAACTATTATTTGTAGGCCTATGAAAAAGGTTTTAAATAAAACCGAAACGTCGACTTTGAGAGTTTGATTTTGATCCTGGAAAATTGACCGAATCCCGATTACATTATACATATATATATATATATATATATATATATATATATACAATTAAAAGAAACGGTCCAGCGGACTTTTTTAAATAAAATAAATTCAAAACGGAGGAAACACATAGAAAGACACAAATATAACTAACATAGATATTTCGACCATCGTCGTCATCAGGAGGTGTGGAGAGCGAAGAGTCCCGCAGGAAGGCAGGGCGGTGACTCCTGGTGGGACTCTTCGCTCTTCACACCTCCTGATGATGTCGTTGGTCGAAATATCGATGTGAGTTATGTCTGTGTCTTTCTGTGTGTTTCATTCGTTTTAAATTTATTTTATATATATATATATATATATATATATATATAAATTAGAAAGTTATTTCCATGATAATATACTGCGAGTTTGTAATTTTGAGTTGTAATGAAAAGGCAATCATGTTTGCAAAAGCCATAAAGACAGTATAGTGAATGGACAGCCGAGCCCCCGTTGCCGATGCTGTCATCCTGATCCTTATAGCAGCTGAGTCACGCTCGCGTCCAGACTTGTATCCGGGAGCAGAGCACTACCCCTAACTGACTCATCTCCACAGCTCAAATGACTTATTTACCTCAAGGCCACCAATCTTTCTCCCTTACAAACGTTTCGTCACAGAATATTAAGCCAAATACGTCACATTACAACCATCTCAGACATGTGGTACGCCTTGGAACAGGTCCCCGACACCAGGTAGAAATATGAAGATATCAAGTCGATTTCATTTCTTAAAAATATTTATATCACTTTACTTTACTTTAACTCAACTTAATGTATAAAATTAATTATCAACAAATCTAACTAGTATATCGGGAAATTTACAGGAATATACAATTGATAAATGAAATCGATGTTGTTAAAAACTAGTATCGAAACTTCCATGATTAAATTTATTAGATCAAATGTTATAAACATTAGTAATGCTTTGTAGTCTTAACTACAATTGCCTTAGTAGGCAATTGTACTTAGTCTTAACAAAGGCAATAGCCTCTTCTAAGAGGTTTGACAGATGGTGGTACTAAAATATAGTTATAATTTTTTATATGTGGTACTAAAACTGACAAATATAGTTATATGTACAAATCGAAACATAGAGAAATTAAAACCACACACTTACAGGCTCTAATTTTCGGTTTGAACCGTCTTCAGGAGAGATAAAGGAGGGAAAGGAAGCCCACTGGTTCAGAGGCGTTTGGAGACGGTCTCCTACCGACTCTGAAACCAGTGCGCTTGGTTTTCCTCTCTTATCTCTCTTCAAGACTGTTCAAACCAAGAATTAGAGCCTGTAAGTGTGTGCTTTTAATTTCTCTATGTTTCTTTTTTGTACATTGAACTATAAAAATATGTAAATATATATATATATATATATATATAAAGATTTCACATAAATACGTGAAACAACAATCAATGATCAAACCACAATAAGAAATGGGAAAAAACCCAACTGATATATATATAATATATATATATATATATATATATATTGTAAGCAGAAAAACGGACAACAAACGTTTCACGGTGAATCAAAAACACAGAACTAAGGAACAAAAACACTTACTGTCTCTAATTTGTGGTTGAACCGTCATCAAGAGAGTTGAGATAGGAACACCAAGCGCACTTGTGAAGTGACGGTTGGAGACCAACAGTGTACCGACCAACACTAATGGTCTCCAACCGTCGCTTCACAAGTGCGCTTGGTGTCCCTATCTCAACTCTCCTGATGACGGTTCAACCGAAAATTTAAGACAGTAAGTGTGTTTGTTGTTTGTTTCTTAGTTCTGTGTTTGTGATTCACCGTAAAACGTGTATATATATGTGTGGGTGTGTGTATTAAAATAATTAATATATTAAATACAGTATGTATTAAATTAATTGTGCTTATATATATTAAATGAATACTAATATATTTATATACATTCTACGGCTTTGTATTGTATACTTGTCTACATATTTGTAGAATTTCAGTATTCGAGCCTTTTAACTGTAATTCTCAAGAAAGTGAAGAAAACTGACATCTTCACATAATATGTTAGGACATGAAATCGGAAAAAAAAATGGCTTAAAATATATGGTGAAGAAGAATCTGAGAAACAAATAGTAATAAAAGAAAAATAAATGATTTTTACTAAGAAATAAAATGTAATCTCATTTAGGACATTAAACAACTAAAACATAATTCACTAAATTGAAATAAATATAAATGATAATTAAGTTAAGTTCTAATTTGTAGAGATAAATATGTAAGAATGAAAAAAAATAATTAAAAAATTCAGAATACAAATTTATATATAAATATTATATAATAATTCCTATGATGTATTGACTAATAGAACAGAACTACAATGAATCAGGTTGGGTCAGTTGTCCAGTTTTAAATCAAACTCTCAATGCCGACGTATCTAGTTTATTTAAATCTTTTCCATTGACCTAAAAATTAGAGGAAAACAAGAAATTATTAAAAAAACAACTGATAGTTATAAAATAATGGTACAAACCATTGGATCTCCTTTAAATCAATAGGTGTATCTAAATTATAATTTGGTAGAAAAAGAAAAAAATGCAACATTATAGATTGTTCTAATATTCGTACATATCTTATATGAGTATTAGTTCACTTCTAAAAAATTTGCTATATACCCTTTGTTTTTTAGGCCTTTGGAAATTTATTTTAATTAATTTTTTTTGGCCGAGGTATCTACGAGTACTACTATGATAATATATTATAAAATAAAGTGAAAAGTTGAACCAGTGGGTTTCATTCTTTACTCATGTGCATAGAAGTTATTGTGTAATCTCTTACTGTATATGAGTGTTACAAAAAATACGCGTAGTTGTATATTTGTAAATAAAGATGTAAAAAAAAAATTAATTTTGGTACAGTGGTATTAAGGGTTTGATTTACATTGAAATTGGAAGACTGACCGATCGCTGATATATTTAGGTTACAAACATTATGGATACAAATAATATTATATATATACCTCATTAAAGATCTTGCCAACATTAAGTTTAGTATGTTTCCTACATACCTTTTCAAGGTTTCGAATGCTTCTTTTCCATCTTTGTGGTATCATATAAATTAACTCACCGATTTTTTTATCTTTAAATATATTTTTCATTTTACATGTCCGACGTTTCAGTCTACGTTGACCATTCTCAAGGATTCTATATACAAGGTTTATAGAATGCTCCCAAAGTATAGCAATATATATATATATATATATATATATATATATATAATATATAGAACATCATGATTTGTTTTCTTGACCCAATATTTGTATGATGTAATTTTTTGAGGGTTGAGGTCTAATGATTTTAAACTAGTCCTTTTGCTGACGTTTCGACATATATTTATGTCATCTTCAGAACTACAAAATGATTGTTTTACAATTAGCACTACTGTTACTACTATTTGGTTTTTATTACATTTTAATATGTACATTAACAGTGAGGAATTTATTGATAAATCAGTTATCCAGTTATCCATAGTCGAAATAACTGGTTTACCAATAAATTCCTCTCTGTTACTGTACATATTAAAATGTAATAAATAACAAAATAGTAGTAATAGTAGTGCTAATTGTAAAACAATCATGTTGTAGCCCTGAAGATGACATAAATATATGTCGAAACGTCGGCAAAAGAACTAGTTTAAAATCATTAGACATCAACCCTCAAAAAATAACATCATAATATATATATATATATATAATATTATGGGTGTTTGTATCGGTCAGTGGACGCAGTCACGTCTCCGCTTCTTCCTTCTTTCTCTTTTTTTTTCTCCTCCCTGAAGACGGCACAGACAGCTGAAATGATCGAGAATAGTGAGTGTTAGTCCTCTTTTTTGCGTTTTTTGTGTTCTCTAGTTGTAACTTGATATATATTATATATACAAAACTAAAGTTTATCGCGACTCGATCAGTTCTTCAGGTTAACCCATATTTTTTATCCCAAATTATATAAATATTGATAAAAGTATCGACCGTGGAATAGAAACAAAACTATAATAACTATAATAATAATAAAACTATAATAATAGAGACAAAAGTCCCGATAAACTTTAGTTTTGTTTCTATTGACACTTTTATCAATATTTATAATTATATATATATATAATTTATATATATACATATATATATGTATATATTTAAATTTTAGAAGCAGGCCTTTCTTAAGACATAGATTATTGAAAAAACACCAAACACATGCGATACACGTTTCTTAACAAGCATCTCTATTTTCCTACGTAATATTCTCGTTATTATGTAATCATTAATATTATCGTTATAATAATAATAATAATAATATATATATATATATATATAATATAACTTTATTATTATTATTAAAAATAACACCAAACTTAGTTGAGACTTTTTTGGTTCACTAGAACAACGCTTCAAGTTACACAAAAAGGACGCATAGCAACAAAAAACTGACACAACACATTCTATTTTTGATTCTCATCGTCGACAGGAGTAGAAGTATCATTCTCGGCAGTCAAACAATGACTCATGCATAATTCCTGTATAATCAACTCTAAATTAAACCAATTAAAATAATTAAAGGGCATATGACTACATAGATACCGACCTGGAGACGTTAGTTCTCTAGTTTACTATAATCCCTAGTAAAAAGTCAAACCATAAATGTCAACCAATAAATTATCAAGTTCAAAATGCTATCTTACTGATTTCTCTGTATAAGTACATATGAAAATATAATCATTCACCGAGATCTTAAAGTCCCCTTCGTTCTCGACTATGCAAAAGACCGCTATAAAAAATTCCACAGTAAACTCTCAACTCATCCAAACCCACTTGCTCAAAATCTTTCCCAACTAGTAATCCCCACAAACCCCCAAAGACGACTAAAACGACAATGGCCACGTGACTTTCTGTCACCCTAAAGCTTAAACATAGTTACGGAGTGCCACCAATGGGTGTCCACCCGATTGACGTCACATAATCAAAAAGCTAAAGGAGTAACCCTAAATCAAAACTACTTCTAAATACATGAAATTGTAGTCGAAGTATCAAGAAAAAAAAAAGTACATATGAGAAGGTGTATTAAATAAATTCAAAAACTATGGGAACTTTATCATATCGGGAATCCTTAAATCTTAAAATGTTTTATTCCTGAATTTATTTTTTTTCTTCTTTCGTCATCTTTAACATTGTTTTTGATCGTTTTCCTTTCTCCCAATCAGTTTTATTTCCAAAATTAAAAAAAAAAATCATTTTAATTCATTTTTTGCTTATGTTTTAGTTTTAGTAATAAAATATAAAAAATTGGTAAATAGTTGAAAAATATAAAATTATTGAATAGGTTTTTATACCAGTATAAGGGGGTCAGGCTAGCTCAGTGGTTACGTGCTCACCTCTGAACTGATAGGACTGGGGTTCGATCCTCACCTGGCCCTCGATTTATTCACGCGGGAGGTGAATAAATCTGAGCACGTCGTCCCTCGGAGAAGGACGTTAAACCGTCGGTCCCGAGCCTATACGATGTCAGTTACTCGTTAAAGATCCCTACTCTAAATACATTTGAGTTAAGCAAAATTTAGGACTCCCACTGTAGAATCAATCTTGATTGTGTGGTACCACAAAGGGCCAATGCTTGGCCTACGTGTGTTCCCTTGTGGGACTGCCACTGCAACCTAACCTAACCTATACCACTATAGCGTTTTCTGTACGGAATTCTAGGTAATGTCAATATATTCACAGCTTAATTACAAACTAATCTTTGTTTAAAAACCTGCACAGACTAATGCTGGCATGCCTTAATTATAATTATTGATTCAGTTTTTTTAATTCTTCACCTTTGAAATTATTTTTGATGGTTTCCTTTTTGTTTATTGACCAAAACTGAAAAATTAATTTAATTCATTAATTGATTCTTTTTTAGATTTCCTCATGAAATAAAAATTAGATAATCGTTGAAAAAAAAAATTGTATAAGTTTTTATATCAAAATGGGGGTTTTCGTATTAAAAAAAAAACAATTCTTTGGTATTTCCAACATTTTGATAGCTAAGTTATATTGCAATTGGAGTTACACAAGGGAACACATATAGGTCGAACATTGGCCCTTTGTGATACCATACAAAGAAGAATGATAATTTTAAATTAATTTTTAAAACTTTTAATTATACGTAACTCAAGTGTATATATATTTCTTTTATTTATGGGTGATAACATCAGCCGTTTACCGGCTTTTTGTTTGATCGGTGATTCTACTGATTTTACATTGGGAATTCTAAATTTTGTCTTACTCAAGTGTATTTTGAGAGGGGATCTTTAACGAGTACTTGACATCGAACAGACTCGGGACCGACGCCTTCACATCCACTACCGACCGACGATGTACTCAGGTTTCTTCACTTCCCGCCTGGATAAAACGGCCAGCTGGGGATGAACCCCGTACTACTAAACCAGAGGCGAGTACGCTAACCACTCAGCTAACGTGGCCGTCAAGTATATATTTAGATTCATGCATTTCGTCATTACCACAGAGGTTAGTATTATTAAGATTAGAAATATAATATACCGTCTTACCTCGTACAGTGCTGCTGCTGTAGCTCTCGGACCGGTTTCGGGTGTCACCCATCTTCGGGTGACACCTGAAACCGGTCCGAGAGCTACAGCAGCAATGTACGAGGTAAGACAGTATATTATATTTCTAATATTGATATATATTTACAGTAGAGATCATTAACGAATGCTAAAGACCCAAGATCTAGAGTGGGTGTTGAACTCCGGACCTAACAGTTCAGACGTCAGCACGTTGCCACTAGCTAACCTGGTCCACCTAACGACAGCTGCATTAATAACCCATCTTAGTTCATAGACTGCTCAGACAGAGCTGATACATATTAATTATTATCAATATAAGTTATAACAGTTTATTAACTGCATGAATATATACATTTTTTTTATTAATAGTAACACCACATATAGTAGTCATAGCATAGTGGAAATTACTTTCAACTGATAATATATTTAATTTTAATCTCGAATAGAACTTCGATTTAGGATAAAGTTAATCAAAGGAGAATGGTTTAAACGAAAAGTTCAAGATTCTAATTTATTTTTCTCGTAATTAAATTAATTTGAAAACATTATTCTAACCATATAGTGTTTTACTAATTTGTATCAAACCGCTCCCATTTACATATACTTTTATACTAGTCTATACAAGAAATCACTTATTCTTATATTAGTAATGGTATAATTATGTGACTTCATCATTATCATCAACAACAACAACAACAAAACCAACACCAACACCATCATCACCACCACTACTACAACCACAAACAACAACAAACAACAAAACCAACACTAACACCACCATCACCACCACTACTACAACCACAAACAACAATAAACAACAAAACCAACACCAACACCACCATCACCACCACTACTACAACCACAAACAACAACAAACAACAAAACCAACACCAACACCATCATCACCACCACTACTACAACCACAAACAACAACAAACAACAAAACCAACACCAACACCATCATCACCACCACTACTACAACCACAAAACAACAAACAAAACCAACACCAACACCATCATCACCACCACTACTACAACCACAAACAACAATAACAACAAAACCAACACTAACACCATCACCACACCACAAACACAAACACAACAAACAACAAAACCAACACCAACACCATCATCACCACCACTACTACAACCACAAACAACAATAAACAACAAAACCAACACCAACACCATCATCACCACCACTACTACAACCACAAACAACAACAAACAACAAAACCAACACCAACACCCCATCACCACCACTACTACAACCACAAACAACAACAAACAACAAAACCAACACCAACACCACCATCACCACCACTACTACAACCACAAACAACAACAAACAACAAAACCAACACCAACACCACCATCACCACCACTACTACAACCACAAACAACAATAAACAACAAAACCAACACCAACACCATCATCACCACCACTACTACAACCACAAACAACAACAACAAACAACAAAACCAACACCAACACCACCATCACCACCACTACTACAACCACAAAGAACAACAAACAACAAAACCAACACCAACACCATCATCACCACCACTACTACAACAACAAACAACAACAAACAACAAAACCAACACCAACACTACCATCACCACCACTACTACAACCACAAACAACAAACCCAACACCAACACCATCATTACCACCACTACTACAACCACAAACAACAACAAACAACAAAACCAACACCAACACTACCATCACCACCACTACTACAACCACAAACAACAACAACAACAAACAACAAAACCAACACCAACACCACCATCACCACCACTACTACAACCACAAACAACAACACCAACACCAACACTACCATCACCACCACTACTACAACCACAAACAACAACAACCACAAACAACAATACCAACACCAACACCACCTTCACCACCACTACTACGACCACAAACAACAACAACAAACAACAAATACTTAACAACAACGACACAACAAGATTGATCATGACAAAAAAAATGTATAATTTTTCTTCTCAGAATTTCGTATACTACAATAATCATAAAAATAGCTTTATTACTTGTGTAATCTGTTGCGGTGTGATATTTACTAATATTGGGAAATTTCAAAAATTACGTTTCAGAATGGTTTAAACGAAAATTTCAAGATTCTAATTTTTTTTCTAGTAATTAAATTAATTCGAAAACATTAATCTAATCACACAGTGTTTTACTACTTTGTACAAAACCACTCCCATTAACATACTCGTATACTTTTATACTAGTCTATCGCACAAAAATGAGTTAATATCAAAACTAACAACTCGTTCAAACACATAGTGTTCTGCTTGAGGTTTACAAAAAAAAAGAATATACAGATCGAATTATTTGAATTTTAATACAATATATAAATGTTGAATCGAACTGTTGAGGCATTTAAAAAGGGAATTTATAAGAAAATCGACTTAATTTATCCTAAACCATATTAAAACATGGCAACATACTAAAATTATAAAATGGTTTACGTTTCAGTATGTTATCGTGTTTTATAAAAGTTCTGGATTAATTAAGTAAATTTTTTACTAATTCACTTGTTAAAAACCTCAATAGTGCAATTCAACAATTATATACTCGTATTGTGTTCAATATCAAATAATTCACTATGATGTTCTTAAAGCTCGCAGATATGCTTATTTGTTTAGATGTAAGCCTGAAGAAGAACACCAAGTGTTTGAAACGCGTTGTTAGTTTCATATTAAACTCATTTTTGTGTGGAGACCAAATCTTTTTAATTTCCCAATATATATATTTGTTTCTTTGTCAAAAAAAACAACCATTTTTATTTCTTAAACATTCCAGTTGTACAAAAGAACTAGAAAAATAACAAGTAGGATACTGGTGTAGTTTTAGCTACAAGGACAAAAGAATCGGTCTTCTGATAAACTCTAAAACTTTGGTTGTAATGTCAAGTGAGTTTGCAATTGTGGCATAGAATCAGTGGTTAGGTCAAAAACTAAGAAAATCTGCGTACATGGTAATGAGTATGTTGCACTTGCAATATTTCATTGACACTTACTGAAACCTAACATGTAGAAGGAGTTACGGAAACTGCAGATATTCTGAAGAATTATAGAATAGGTCAGGGATGGGGAACCTTTCTCAGAGTAAAGGCCATTTTAGCACCGTCCACTTCCCCCAAAAGCCGCCACGAATAGATAAGCAAATTCTTATATAGTAGTTATATTGTAAAATACTTGATCTATCATTATATTACTAGATCAGTACATCTAAATCTGTTTTGCATCTTTCAAAAGGATTCAGTAGTGTCCTTACTGCCTTCGTTTATTACATTTGTTAACCCAGGAAAATTATTTCCCATAAGCTTAGACTTTTCAAGCAATGATTAATGAATAGTCTTCTTCCTAAATGCCAGAATTTTTTTGTTTTTATTACCATAATTGTAATTCTATATATTTTGAAAAATTTTTCTCAACAAACTGTAGAAGGCCACATGCGGGCCTTAAGGCCGCGGATTCCCAACGCCTGGAATAGGTACTATGAGACTTACTGAAACCTAACATGTAGAAGGAGTTACGGAAAGTGGAGATATTCTGAAGAAGTATAGAAAAGGTATTATGACACTTACTGAAACCTAACTTGTAGTAAGAGTTACGGAAAGTGGAGATATTCTGAAGAAGTATAGAAAAGGTATTATGACACTTACTGAAACCCAACTTGTAGTAAGAGTTACGGAAACTGCAGACATTCTGAAGAAGTGTAGAAAAGGTATTATGACACTTACTGAAACCCAACTTGTAGTAAGAGTTACGGAAACTGCAGATATTCTGAAGAAGTGTAGAAAAGGTATTATGACACTTACTGAAACCCAACATGTAGAAGGAGTTACGGAAACTGCAGATATTCTGAAGAAGTATAGAAAAGGTATTATGACACTTACTGAAACCCAACTTGTAGTAGGAGTTACGGAAACTGCAGATATTCTGAAGAAGTATAGAAAAGGTATTATGACATTTACTGAAACCCAACATGTAGAAGGAGTTACGGAAACTGCAGATATTCTGAAGAAGTATAGAAAAGGTATTATGACACTTACTGAAACCCAACTTGTAGTAAGAGTTACGGAAACTGCAGATATTCTGAAGAAGTATAGAAAAGGTATTATGACACTTACTGAAACCCAACTTGTAGTAAGAGTTACGGAAACTGCAGATATTCTGAAGAAGTATAGAAAAGGTATTATGACATTTACTGAAACCCAACATGTAGTAAGAGTTACGGAAACTGCAGATATTCTGAAGAAGTATAGAAAAGGTATTATGACACTTACTGAAACCCAACTTGTAGTAAGAGTTACGGAAACTGCAGATATTCTGAAGAAGTGTAGAAAAGGTATTATGACACTTACTGAAACCCAACTTGTAGTAAGAGTTACGGAAACTGCAGATATTCTGAAGAAGTGTAGAAAAGGTATTATGACACTTACTGAAACCCAACTTTTAGTAGGAGTTACGGAAACTGCAGATATTCTGAAGAAGTATAGAAATGGTTAAATATGGAAGTGAAGTAAGGGGTTGGAATTGATAATCAGAAATGTTTGATGGCTACTTAGTCCACTCTGCTTTATGCTTTTAAAAATCTAAGAGGCTTCGGAAATATATCGAAAAATATTAGGAAAAATATTACTCAGTTTGCGAGGTTTACGCTAAAATTGAAGTCTTACAAAAAACAAAAGAGTTGGAAGATGAAAAGAGAGTGCAGGAAAGATATTTGTAATAACTTTACCAATACTATATTATTGACATCAGGAAAAAAAAACTAAAAATAGAAATGATCGAATCAGTTTGATGATTTCTAGATTCAGAAGGGGTGCAGTATCTCGACTAGTACAACGTGACTGTTGATTAAATTACGGGGGAATCCCCGTTCTGAAATTTAGATTTCAACTGGTTAAGGTAGAATATAAGCGCTTGGGAAGGGAGCTTCTGTCTGTACTTGTATAAATCACTCTGATTGTTTGATTCTCTCTGATATTTACTTGATCTCAGAGCTCTTTTCCTCATTCCATATACCAATTCCATTAAGAGGAACAAATCCTAAGAAGAATATATCTATTGTTAATTGTGATTTAGTAATGACAGTATTATGCTGGGCAGTATTACAAAGCCAACGTAAGACTGCCGAAGCAGTAGTTACTAAGTAGGTTAGGTTAGGTTAGGTTGCAGTGGCAGTCCCACAAGAGAACATACTTAGGCCGAGCATTGGCCCTTTGTGATACCACACAATGAAGATTGATTCTATAGTGGTAGTCCTAAATTTTGCCTAACTCAAGTGTATTTAGAGTAGGGGATCTTTAACGAGTACCTGACATCGTACAGGCTCGGGACAGACAGTTTAACGTCCTTCTCCGAGGGACGACATGCTCAGATTTATTCGCGTGAATAAATCGAGGGCCAGGTGGGGATCGAACCCTGGTCCTATCAGTTTCAGAGGCGAGCACGTAACCACTGAGCTAGCCTGACCCCTTAGTTACTAAGTAACGTAATACTTAGTTGCTCACGAATAAAGTAATTTCTATGACTCATCAGAAAATTTGAAAGCAACTAGATGAGTTGATTCTACACTGTCATAAAAGGACCCCAGAAAAAAATATCAAGAGCGACCTAGAGGCAAACATTTGTATGGCTTACAAACAAACAAAGTATTAAGAATGACAGACATATTTTTGGAAAGAACATATGACTCAAAGTTATAATTTTAATTAATTAATTGTGCAATCTGTTATAGTGTGGTATTTATTTATATTAGGGAAAGTATTATGTCCACTGAATAACCACCCCAGCAAAGCAGGTAATTAAGAATCTGTTTTATTAATAAATTAGAACATGTTTCTGTATGTTGTTTAAAGTTAAGGATTAATTAAACCATTTTAATACTATTCGCATGCTATCACTCAATACTGTCAGATATTCAACTGACAAACATTGTATTCAATTTTAATTAATTCACCCCGATGTTCCTAAAGCTTATATATGCATAATTTTCTAGATATAACCTGGAGAATAACATCGTATTTTCGATATTTCGAAGAACTATATCATAGTTTCGAAGAACATGAATATTTCTAGATATAAGAACATCAATGGTTCGAAATGCGTTGTTAGTTTTTTTATAATAAACTTTTTTGTGTAGTAACATAATACTTTCCCCAATATGTTATAATTTTAGTTGTCACCTTAGTATCTGTATTACAGAAGAGCCATGCTACACATAGGAGGTCGCATTCCCAACTTGCTATAAATTTATGACGCTGTTAAAGAACATATAAGTTAGTTATGAAAAAGGGGCCAGGCTAGCTCAGTGGTTACGTGCTCGCCTCTGATCTGATAGGACCGGTGTTCGATCCTCACCTGGCCCTCAATTTATTCACGCGGGAGGCGAATTTATTCACCCCGAGCCTGTACGATGTCAGGTACTCGTTAAAGATCCCTACTCTAAATACACTTGAGTTAGGCAAAAATTTAGGACTCCCACAGTAGAATCAATCTTCATTGTATGGTATCACAAAGGGCCAATGCTCGGCCTACGTGTGTTCCCTTGTGGAACTGCCACTACAACCTAACCTAACCTAGTTATGAAATGATCTTCATACAAAAGCCTGTAGTTTTACCTTTGTTTCTATGTTTGGTAATGTGGTTTATAGTGTTACTTGAAGCTAGAAGAAGAATAATCGAAGAAACGACTCTAGATCAAAATATTTTACGCAGTGTAGTTGATCTCAAGTCTTCATTAAAGATTCAGGCTTTAATAATTTTGAAAATGACAGATTTAATAGTACTGTTTTAAAATAGTGAAAAATGAGGAATGAGCACTAACGCACATGCTATGAGTAAAAAAGAGAAGGAATTATTGTAAGAACTAATAAATACGAGTATATAACAACAATTTCCAAAGTAGAAAATCCTTCTAAAGGAGCTTATAATGTGCAGTGCTAGGACAAAACAAGAATTTTATTACAAGGATTATGACTGAATTTTTTCTCAATAACAAACAGCCAATTACATTGTTAGTGTCTTTTACTCAGGACAATGTCAGCTTTGATAGGAATATCACCACTAAAATAAAAGCTATTTTGATATATCTCTAGGGAAAAAGTATCAAATATATTTAGAATAGTCGACTATGCTTGTATTAAATATTTCACAGTAATGTCTTCCTTAACTATATAATATGAATGAAACAATGGAAGGAATAAAATAAATTATATGGTGTAAGTAGTTGAGGTTGCCTGCGGCGATTGGCTGACCTCATAAAGGCATTATTGTACTTACCAAAGAGCACCCTTTAACAGACTTCCTGTAAGGAGGTTACTTATTTTTAACTACCACAATCGCCCAATCAAATAAACTCATAGACAAATAGGAATGGTGGTTCAACTCATGTCTCCTTGAGTAAAACCGATAACTAACAATTGAGATAAAACGTCTAATTCATGACGTGCTTAGGATAGTCGTGATCATGGCCGTCATATATATATATATATAATAAATATATAATATATATATATATATATATATTATATATATATGATCAAACCACAATAAGAAATGGGAAAACAAGACTAAGATCTTTCAACCGTAACAAGCGGTCTTCGTTAGAGTCAAAAACCCAACCCTCAGTTGGGTTTTTGACTCTGACGAAGACCGCTTGTTACGGTTGAAAGATCTTAGTCTTGTTTTCCCATTTCTTATTGTGGTTTGATCATTGATTGTTATTTCACGTGTTTATGTGAAACCTTTATATATATATATATATATATATGTTTTGTTGAACGACCTTTGTACTGTGGCATAAATAAATTTCATTGTTTCATCTTTCAAGTTTTCTCACCTTTGTTTTAAATCTTTCTGGTACTAAATACACTTGTTTTCCAAATGCTTTATTATTTTTAACTGGCATGTTTCGGTCTCCTTGACCATCTTCAGAGTTAATCATATTCAAAAAAAAAAAAACAACTTATTACTACTAACTACCACTATATGCACTCTATATAGTGGTAGTTAGTAGGAATAATTTTTTTTTATACATATGATTAACTCTGAAGATGGTCAAGGAGACCGAAACATGTCAGTGATAATGAATAAAGCATTTGGAGAACTAGTATATTTAGTACCAGAAAGATTTAAAACAAAGGTGAGAAAACTTGAAAGATGGACAATGAAATTTATTCATGCCACAGTACAAAGGTTGTTCAACAAAACATGTATAAAAGAAGGATTGCTCCCCAAATTTACAAATATAAGTAATGCCGGCCCGCGAGAGACTAGAGGGTTGAAGTCCTATCAACATTGCCTCTCCTAAAACAGAAGGAGCTGACTAATAAACTCGATTCTTGTCTTCAATCACGTGCGAGCTAGTTTATTTAAATTCCTTTTTTTTTAAAAACCTATTCATTACCCGGACACGCGTAACTGGTGCCAAACCCGGGATCATTCCCAACTGTTTAATAGTGAGTGTTGTGTCCAGTGTAGAAACCAACATGACGAGTAAACAGACAACAGGAGCCGATGTTAGGCTCGCAGTGAAAATAGAACAAGCGAGAGTAGCAAAAGCAGGGTACCTGATGAACCTTTAATTCGATAAAGAGGTTCGACGGATGCTGGAGTTAGACTTACGTTTTGTGCGGAGTGGAGTGCGGTGCGAGCAGCCCTTAAGGACAGATATGCTGGAGCCGCAAAGCCTGTAGCTAGAAGTGCGCTAAAAATTTTTGAAATGCGGAAGGAGAATGGTGAGACCTGCGCTGAGTTCGGGCGCAGATTGGGGGATGCGACAAGGAAATTAACTATGAAGATAAATGAAAAGTGCACAGACAGTCAAGAAGCGAAATGGAGAACGACGATATATGGAGAATAGCCAGTGAAATTCTCCTCAAGGCAGCTCCAGAACGAGTGAGAATGGCCCTCCGTATCATGAAGCCCACTAGTCTCGAGGAGACAATTAATGCCATCCGGAGGAAGAAATGGACCGAGAAGATAACGGTTTATATACAGAGGAAGTCAGACGGAGGATGGGCAGTTGTGACCAGGAGGAGAGTACCTCAGGATAGGCAATTCAGAGCAAAGCCTATGAGGATCGAGGACAAGGGAGGTATTCACAGGAGAGGAAGCCACGGGGACGCTTTGAAGAGAGAAGATCTCAAGCCAGGAGGAACAGCTATGAGGCAGTGGGAGGCTACACGCGAAGAGAGAACCAGTAAGAAGAGGATGTTGGGATGTGGTGAACTCGGTCACTTCGCGCGAGAGTGTCCGTATTTATATCGCAAGGAGAGACCACGAACGACACAGTATAGACCAACACCAAGAGATGAGTCCATGGAAGTTAACACAACCCGGCGGGAGAAGATGTGGGGCAGGAGAAGACAAAAAGGGGAAGGCTCTTCAGAGGACGGGAGCTCATCAATCAACAGGGTCGGAGCAAGAGACATCGATAGAACGACACGAGCGCTGGTACGAGCGAGGGAAGTGGCCTTCACTGGAAGAGACTCGTGGTGGGAGGATCGCTAGTCGAGAGAAGAGGAAGAAGGATTGAAGGTTAGGCGAGAGGTATATAGGCGAGCAACAGAGAATAGCATAAGAGGTAAGCTCCCTATATTTTTTTTTCCCAAAGGAAGACTAAGTGTTTGGTAGATACAGGGTCAGATAGCACAATTATGGACAATGAAGTGGCAAAAAGGATGGACAATTATTCAGGGCTGACACCGTGCAACTGCACCTTGGCACCATGGCAGGAAGGAAGAGCCTGGTAGGCGAATTACAGGTAAGATGGGAAATTAGGTTTTTTCTTTAACCCATTTTTGGGGAAAATTTAAAACCAGGGGGGAAAAATAAATTTTTTCCAAAAAAAATTTTTTTATTTAAAAGGAAATTTAATTTTGGAAAAATTTTCCAACAAAAAAGGGGCCCGGGAAAGGGGAACCCGGGAAAACCCGGGGGTTTAAGAAAAATTTAAAAAAGGGAAAGGGTTAGGAATGGGGGTAACCCAAAAGGAAAAAAAAAGGGGGTTTAAAAAAGGGGGTAAAGGGGAAAGTGGGTTTTTTAAAAAAAAAAAAGACACCTTTAAACCCAAAAAAAGAGTTGGAAATTAAACAACCCGGGGGGAAAAAAGGGGGGGAAAAAAAAAATTTTAAAGGGGGGTTTTTCCGGGGGGAAAAATTTTGGAAAACCCCCGGGGAAGGGAATTTTAAAAAAACTTGGGGGGGAAAATTTTGGAAAAAAAAAAATTTTTAGGGGAAGGAAAGGGAAAACCGAAGGAAAAAAAAGGTAATTTCCCTTTTTTTTTTCCCCGGAAGGGGGGAAAAAAAAGAAAAAAAAGGAAATGAAAAAAAAAAAAAGGGGAAACCGGAAATTTCCCAAAAAAAAGGGGAAAAAGGGGAAGGGAAAAGGGGGAAAAAAAAAAGGGGTTTTTTTTTGAAAAAAAAGGGGAAAAATTATTTAAAAAAAAAAAAAAAAAAAAAAAAAAAAAAAAAAAAGGAAAAAGGAAAAAGGGGGGGTTTTTAACCCAAAAAAAATTTAAACCTTGGGAAAAAAAAAAAAAAAAAGGTAAAAATTTTAAAGAATTTTAAAAAAAAGGGGTGAAGGAAAGGGTTAAAAGGGGGGAAAAAAAGGGAATCCCCGGGTTTAAATTTTTTTTTAAAAAAAACCTTGGGAAAAGGAAATTTTGGGGAAATTTAAAAAACCTTTGGGGAAATTTTGGGCCCAATTTTGAGCCCTTTTTCCCCCAAAAATTCCAAAGGGAAACCCCTTAAAAGGGGTTTAAATTTTTTAAAGGGTTTTAAAAATTAAAATTTGGGGAATTTCCCAAAGGAAGAAAATCCAACCAAGGAAAATTAAAACCCCCCCCCCAAAAAAAATTAAGGGCCCCGGGGCCCGGGAACCCCTTTTTTCCCAAGGGTTTTTAAATTTCCCTTTCCAAAGGAATTTTGGGTTCCCCCCAAAAGGGGGGGAAAATTTTAACGTTTCTCCGGGGGGTTTTTCCAAAAAACGGGGAAATGGGAAACCCCTGGAAAAAAAGGGGGGAAAGGAACCCTGGAAAACCCCCCTTTTAAAAAAGGTTAATTTTGGGGCCCTTAAAAAGGGAAATTTAAGACCCCCAAAAAAAAAAAAGGATTTTTCCAAAGGAAAAAGGCCCAGGGGGGAATTTTAAAAAAAAAGGGTTTAAAAACAAAAAAGGAAGGACAGAAAAAGGGAAAGAAGTTTTAACCAAAAGGTTTTTAAAAAAAGGGGGGTTTGGGGTTGGGGGTTTTTTTTAAAATTTTATTAAACAAAACCAAAAAAAAAAAATTTTTTTTTCAGGCTTTTGGGGGAAAAAAAAAAACCAAAAATTAAAGCAAAAAATTAAAAAAGAAAAAATGAAACATTTTTAATTTTAAAATTTCCCCCTTTTTTTAAAATTTAATTTTAAAGATTAAAAAATTTTTTTAAAAAAAAAAAAAAAAAAAAAAAAAAAAGGGGCCGAAAGGGTTTTTTTTTAAAAATTTTTTTAAAACCAAATTTTTCCCAAAAGGTTTAAAAAAGGGGTCCCCAGGGGGGGGGCCCCTTAAAAGGGGGGCCCCAAAACCAAAAATTTGGGGGTTAAAAATTTAAATTAATTAAAAAAAAGGGGGTTAATTTTTCCCCCCAAAAAAAAAAAAATTCCCCCTTTAAAAAATTTTTGGGGGGGAAAAAAACCCCAAATTAAAAAAAACCCAAAAACCCAAAATAACCCTTTTTTAAAAAAAGGAAAAAAAAAATCCCTTTTTGGGAAAAAGGGAAAAGGGCCCCTTTTTTTGGGGAAAAAAAAAACCAAAAAAAAAAAAATTTTTTTTTTTGGGTTGGGGTTTTTTTAAAGGGGAAAAACCCAAAAAGGGCCAAAGGAAAAAAAAGGATTTTAAAAGGGGAAAAAAATTTTTAAAAAATTTTTAAAAAATTTTAAAAAGGGGAGGGGAAAAAAATTAAAAATTTAAAAAAGGGGAAAAAAAAAAAAATTTAAAACTAAAAAATTAAAACCATTTCCAAAAAAAAAATTTTAAAGGGCAAAAGGGGTTGGAAAACCAAATTTTAAAGGAAAATTTTTTTAAAAAAAGGAAACAAGTTAAATTTTCCCAAAAAAATTTTTTAAAAATTTTAACCCAAAAAACCAATTTTTTGGGGGAAAAAAAAAAAAGGAAATTGGTTTTGGGAAAAAAAAAAAGGGTCTTTTAATTTAAAAGGGAAAAATAAAATAAAATTAAATTTCCCGGGGAAAAATTTTTGCGGGAAAAGGGGGAAAAAATTAAAAACCCAAAGGGAAAAAAAAACCCCAAAAAATTTTTTAAAAAAAAAAAAAAAAAAAAAAAAAAGGGGGGGGGAAAAAAAAAAAATTTTAACCGAACCTTCAAGGTTTTTTGACTGACGAAATTTGAGGTTGAAAATTTAGTCTTGTTTTATTTCTTTTGTGGTTTGATCATTGAGTTTTCACGTGTTTATGTGAAATTATATATATATTATATATATATTTTTGTTGAACGACCTTTGTACTGTGGCATGAATAAATTTCATTGTCCATCTTTCAAGTTTTCTTACCTTTGTTTTAATCTTTCTGGTACTAAATACACTAGTTTCCAAATGCTTTATTATTTTAACTGACATGTTTCGGTCTCCTTGACCATCTTCAGAGTTAATCATATTCATATAAAAAATAAACAACTTATTACTACTAACTACCACTATATGCACTCTATATAGTGGTAGTTAGTAGGAATAAGTTTTTTTTATATAATATGATTAACTCTGAAGATGGTCAAGGAGACCGAAACATGTCAGTGATAAAGAATAAAGCATTTGGAGAACTAGTGTATTTAGTACCAGAAAGATTTAAAACAAAGGCGAGAAAACTTGAAAGATGGACAATGAAATTAATTAATGCCACAGTACAAAGGTTGTTCAACAAAACATGTATAAAAGAAGGATTGCTCCCCAAATTTACAAATATATATATACCATATATACAAAACTAAGGTTTATCGGGACTCGGTCAGTTCTTCAGGTTCAAATTAAACTCTCATTGCCAACGTTTCGGTCTTTATTTAAAACCTTTTTCATAGGCAGAAGTATACATTTTGAAACAGAAAAACTAAGTATTACATTACAAATTATTTTACAAAGAAAAACAGTATGTGGATTTTAACAACTGTTGTCTGAATGAACACGCAACACTGTTCACACGCGGCAGTGTCGCGTATTCATTCAGACTCAGATGTTAAAATCCACATACTATTTTTCTTTGTAAAATAATTTGTAATGTAATACTTAGTTTTTCTGTTTCAAAATTTATACTTCTGCCTATGAAAAAGGTTTTAAATCAAGCCGAAACTTCAATAAATTTTAATTTAATAAAATAATATAAATATATTTTTTTCATTCCACGGTCGAACTTTTAATAATATTTATATATATATAAAATATATATATTTATACCCCATAAAACGAAAAACGGTCCCTCAGGAAAAATTAATTTAATAAATAAATATTATTAATATATTAAATATTTCTTTTGTCAAATTTTACGCCTTAATTATTCTTATTAAATAATAAGGACAAAAATCCGGGTTTTTATTTTAAGAGGTTAAAAAATTAGAACTGAAAAGGGTTCATTTTCATTTTCCGTCTTATTACAATATTTTAATTTTTTTAATTTTATTAAATAATAATTATTTTATTATAATTTAAATAAGCCGCACAAAAAGGTTAAAAGTTCGCTTTTTCCTTTTTCTCTCGGAAGAGTTAACCGAAAAAGAGGACGAAGTTTGGTTTTCCCACTCAGGGGCAATGAAACTTTTTTTATAGTCATAAAAATTTAATATTATATATATATATATTATTATATAATGGTATATTATATATTGCAACATTTATAATATACTGCTTATTATTCTGAATCGACTGAATACATTTTATTTTACTTTCTCTTTATTTTTCTTGTCTCTATTTCTTATAGCCGTCTCTTGTTTGCCTCTGTGTCTTTCCCCTAATATTTCTGATTCCATCAACGGTTATTGTTAAATCAGTGAAGAAGCTTTCTTTCGACTGAATCGTTTATACTTTACAATAGTCATAAAAAAGAAATGTATTTTTAATTATTTATTACGAATTTTAATTAAATTAAATAAAATTAATAAGGGTATATCCAACCTGGGTAAGAACCACAGCCAACCTGGGTAAGAACCACAGCCAACCTGGGTAAGAACCACAGCCACTGGGAGTCCAACCTCAGATGTCAACCCGTAGTATCAACTTATTTTAAGAGTTTCGGAATTTTAAGAGTTCTCCAGACCAGAGGTCTTAGTGAACCTGCTCAGTTACAGGAAAGGTGAATGGACTTGCAAACCTTCTGATCTGTTAGCCAGGACATGCATATAGCAATACCTGTTGCTCGCTTTCGAGACATGGATGCCATCAGAAAGGGACATGGGCAGCAATCCCTTTAAATTAAAAAACTTAAATTTATTTGTATTATATTTAAATATATATAGATATGTTCATTGTTTCGTTGTCTCAGAGTCTACCACCATATTTATAATAGAGTAAAAAGATTTCACATAAACATGTGAAATAACAATCAATGATCAAACCACAATAAGAAATGGGAAAACAAGACAAAGATCCTTCAACCGTAACAAGCGGTCCTCATCAGTTGGGTTTTTGACTCTGACGAGGACCGCTTGTTACGGTTGAAGGATCTTAGTCTTGTTTTCCCATTTCTTATTGTGGTTTGATCATTTATAATAGAATGAACAGAAAAAAATGATAGGCAGTTATAAATATAAGATGACGCGGAACACTCACAGTTGCGTTTTGAAATATGGATAAGGTTTGAAACTGTTCGCCTGGGGATGCAAGTATTCGTAATTAAGAAAGATATTCCCTTCTTCTTTAATTGATACTAACAACCTCTGTGATAGTAAAAATTGTAATATAATCGTTCTTTTATTCATAAAACTTACATGCTTAATTATATTGTTAGATCAGAGGCGAAATGATCGTAGTGGCAACTCGCTCTTCATAGGACTTCACTGGATGCAGAGTTCAATATTCACCTGATTTATTCATCCGAGTATGTCTGCCCTTGGAGAGGATGTTAAGCAAAGTTTTTACTTCAAGTGTACCTCAACCTCTCAGTTATACCACAAAGGAGGACGTCAAGCCGTCTGTCTGTCCACCGATGTCAGGTACTCGTTAAATACCCCCTACTCTAAATATACTTGAATTAGGCAAAATTTAGAACCCCCAATGTAGAATCAATGAGAGATGATATATTTCCTCGAGAAAATCAGCATCGGAGGGTTTACCTTATCAGTCCCTCAGCCCTCTTCAATATATATAATATATAAAGATATCACATAAGCACGTGAAATAACAATCAATGATCAAACCAAAATAATAAATGAGAAAACAAGACTAAGATCTTTCAACTGTAACAAGCGGTCTTCGTCAGAGTCAAAAACCCAACTGGATCCAGTTCGGTTTTTGACTCTGACGAAGACCGCTTGTTACGGTTGAAAGATATTAGTATTGTTTTCCCATTTATTATTGCGGTTTGATCATATATATATATATATATTAAAATTGATACTTAGAGTGGTCTACATTTAACTTTATTACAAAGTAAAATATAATAAATTTCAGTTCCAATCAATTTAAATTTGGTTTTAATGAAAATTTTAATTCACATTAAAACCAAATTTTAATGTAATATCATGTTGATGGTATTGTGGCTCGCCTGTTATTAAAATGAGTGCCAAATAATAAAAGAACCACAATTTCTGCCCCTAGAACGACACTAAAAAGTGAAAGAACGGCACTAAAAGGTGAAAGCCTTATAAGGGAGGACGTTGGAAAACAATGTTTTATTTTTTTGAGGGTAATATTTTTTCTATGCAACTACAATTAACTATACAAATTTATAGTTTTGAGCGAGATATAACATCTATATATATAACATAATATATCAATTATGTTATATTTATAAATATAAATATGTATGTTAGATATATAAATATAACATAAAATATAACAAAAATAACTTTTTTTTGAGCGAGAGGTCTAAATTGTTTTTATTCATAACCACTGATTTCAGGGCAGCAGTAAACATTTTAGTTTTGATGGGAATGAGGCAGAAACTTTTCTTTTTCTCATGTTAATCAATAGTAAATATGACAGAATAGAGGATTACATAGCTAACTACATTTTAGTTTGTTTTATAATTTCAAACTAAATATTTTATGGATATCCATTTTCCTTCAAATGTATACTAATATGTTATTTTCTTCTGGTAAAAAACATGTTTAGCGGTTCTTGGTTATTTCAATCTTTATTAGAAATATTATTCATTGATGAAGGTTTTTTTTTATTTAAGTTCAGAATAAAGATATAGTGCTAAAACTTTAGTTGGTTGACTCAGAAGTGAAAGTAGAGAAAAGAGGTTATGAAGTCATTGCAAGTTATATTCAACACAATGCTAAATATATATTGTATGCAAAAAGGGATGTGAAAGACAGACACAGAGGCACTTTGTGTGAGCGATATGTCCCATGGGACATGGCTGCTTAGCATTGCTTCAGGAGAAATATGGGATACTCGTATTAGAGTATACAAGAACTTGAAAGAGAAGGCCAGAGTGTAGTGAGAAAGCCTGCTGAACTACTCTGCGCCAAGATATCGATCGCTTCAGAAACTTAAAAGTCAAGAAAGTAAATCATTTTCTAATGGATACTATAAGAGGTCAGGTTAGCTCAGTGGTTAACGTACTCGCCTCTGAACTGGTAGTCTGGGTTTCGATCCCCACCTGGCCCTCGATTTATTCACGCAAGAGGTGAATAAATCTGAGTACGTCGTCCCTCGAAGAGGACGTTAAGCCTGTACGATGCCAGGTACTCGTTAAAGATCCCCACTCGAAATGCACTTGAGTTAAGCAAAATTTATGACTCCCAATATAAAATCTGTAGAATCACCGATCAAAACGGCTGGTATTATCACCCGCTATGAGATCATTTTAAACAATAAAAAAATATTACCCATATATTCTAATTATAAGGTACTCTGTTAATGTACATAGTTTGTTGTAAATTAATGTTAAAATATTATTTGAAAAAAAAATCGCTTTCTAGTCTTGGAACAGATTAAAATTATTTATATTATTTTAATTGAAAAACTCGTTTCGGAATTCGTACAATTCTGTTTTCGAATGATCTTCTAGAACGTAGTATAGTCGATAACATAGATATGATTGTATACTATATGTAATACTTTTGGTCAAATCAAATACTCTACTTGTGGGGGTAAAAGCCAACCATAGGGAGGTGCTAATATAGGATTTGTTTGTTTCTTTGTTTTAACGTTCATCACATACAGTTTACCATTTCCCTATTTTATTTCATATTACCACAAAAATAATATACCGATAGACAAATTTTATAAAAATAGGCCAGTGGGAGAGCACTTTTATATGAAGTTTATAAAACATATAGTAAATGTGGAAATTGTTTACTAATACTTGTTTATTATTAAGCTTTATGAAATAATACATAATACATTAACACACTAGTTATGCAATCATAATTGTGTGGTATTTACTCATACTTGTGTATACAAAGCCTCCACACAAAAGAAGTTTTTTAATTCAAACTGCGCGTTTCGAACACTTCGTGTTCATCATCAGGTAAAAGTCCAATGAAAGAAGTGAAGGACCGACCACAGTTGAACGTTCACTGAAACTTCAGTGAAAATGAAAGTTTATTTCAGTGAATGTTCGATTCTGGTAGATTCTCTACTCCTTCCATTCGATGTTTACCTGACGATGAAACCAAAGTGTTCGAAACGCGTAGTTTGAATAAAAAAAACCCCCTCTTTTATGTAAAGACTTTGTATCCATTTACGCCAGTGGAAGCATATTTTTTTTATTTATCCATTCTAAGATGCTTAAGTTGTTTTAATAATTATCAGAACAAAATAAATGTATTTAATAATTTAACAAATATATTTAAAATAAACTGTTAACAAATATTAAATAAAAGCAGGTATAGAATATCTTAATACACAACTTCATACAGTTCTTATATGAAGAGTATAAAAAGATTTCACAAAAACACGTGAAATAACAATCAATGATCAAACAACAATAAGAAAATGGGAAAACAAGACTAAGATCTTTCAACCGTAACAAGCGGTCTTCGTCAGAGTCAAAAACCCAACTCCTTCACCCAACTCCAACAACAGTTGGATTTTTGACTCTGACGAAGACCTCTTGTTACGGTTGAAAGATCTTAGTCTTGTTTTCCCATTTTCTTATTGTGGTTTGATCATGAAGAGTATCTTTTATAAGAAGTATTTTAACACGGTATTCTTTCTTTGTCTTTCCTATTTTTGAGTTTTGAATTTATATTGAGTGGTTAATCTTTATATATGACGAGTATGTACAGTATATGTTTGCTTTACGTTTATGTATATGTATTTTATTTACTATAACTCTAAAACTTTTCATGCATTTTTTCATTACCACAGAGGTTAGTATCATTAATATTAAAATTATAGTAATCCGTCTTACCTCGTACCCTGCTGCTGAAGTTCTTAGACCGGTTTCGGGCGTCACCCATCTTCAACAAGAACTGATCAACTAGCAACTAGTTGATCAGTTCTTGTTGAAGATGGGTGACGCCCGAAACCGGTCTAAGAACTTCAGCAGCAGGGTACGAGGTAAGACGGATTACTATAATTTTAATCTAAAACTTTTGTTCCATAACTTCATAGCAGTAAATAAAATACTACTATGACTACTTTTCTCACTTGCTATATTTGTTTATTGGAATGCAAAAACTTGCACAGAATTTCTTTACCATGACCATTCTTCAAATACTGAATGATTAAAGTGATTTTTCATATGCTTAAATATGACATTATTAATATAACTTCTCGACCATTGATTCTTAAAATTCAAAAAGGTTTCTTGAAGATTTGATTCAAAGAATTAACTACTCCGTGATTATAAGCCAAAATTATTCAGCATTTCAAATTTTCTTTTTTTTTAAGAAAACTACTTAACCTGTTAACTGCTTTTGACGAGTATACACGTATTCTTCTATACTTCTATACTTCTTCTCTATTCTTCTATACTTCTACACGTATTCTTTATACGAGTATTGTATTCTAAATTTCAATATCATGCTTTTGACGAGTTTACACGTATTCTTCTATACTTTATACTTCTTCTCTATTCTTCTATACTTCTACACGTATTCTTTATACGAGTATTGTATTCTAAATTTCAATATCATGCTTTTGACGAGTATACACGTATTCTTCTATACTTCTTCTCTATTCTTCTATACTTCTACACGTATTCTTTATACGAGTATTGTATTCTAAATTTCAATATCATGCTTTTGACGAGTTTACACGTATTCTTCTATACTTCTATACTTCTTCTCTATTCTTCTATACTTCTACACGTATTCTTTATACGAGTATTGTATTCTAAATTTCAATATCATGCTTTTGACGAGTTTACACGTATTCTTCTATACTTCTATACTTCTTCTCTATTCTTCTATACTTCTACACGTATTCTTTATACGAGTATTGTATTCTAAATTTCAATATCATGCTTTTGACGAGTATACACGTATTCTTCTATACTTCTTCTCTATTCTTCTATACTTCTACACGTATTCTTTATACGAGTATTGTATTCTAAATTTCAATATCATGCTTTTGACGAGTTTACACGTATTCTTCTATACTTCTATACTTCTTCTCTATTCTTCTATACTTCTGCACGTATTCTTTATGCTAGTATTGTATTCTAAATTTCAATATCACCGTGTTTGGCGTGTATACACGTTATAGGTAAATGTTTATGAATCAATTAAGAGGAGACATCAAAAAATAAATTTTACATTAACAGGTTAAGTTAGTTAAATCCAACGAACTTAAACAGTTTTTGTTAAAAAAAAAGTCCTTGAAAATGTCAAAAATGTTTTGACAAAACGTCGGCTTATAATCAAGACTAGTTGAATCAAATCTTCAAGAAATGTATTTTAAATTTAAATATGACCTTATTTAGTTCAAGTTGTGTTCACTCTACTCTATATTTCACAATATAAGTGAAATTGACAAGTCAACATTGAAATTATATTTTATATTTTACTTGTTAGAAAGGCAGATTGATAAGAGAATGGCGTTTTGTAGGAATTTTCGATCAAAGAAACAGATACAAGTTTCGTTCAAAAGCAGTTTATCTTAATCTTGAACTATCACACATCGGTGTTCACTCAATTAAAGTTGATTTTAATCTGGTAATATTCAAAAATGTTACACCCTCTTTTGTATGAAACCAACTTTCTCAATATGCTTATACATATATATATATATCGAATAAAATGAAAGGTCCGTGTGGACAATAAACACTTTAACAGAGAGAAAAGAACACAGAAAGACACTACAGAACTCACTTCGATATTTCGACATCCGTCGTCATCGGAAAGAAGTGCGAAGTACTCGCGTTGAGAAGCAAACTGCTACTACTGCTACTAGTAGTTTCCTTCTCAACGCGAGTACTTCGCACTTCTTCCCGATGACGACGGATGTCGAAATATCGAAGTGAGTTCTGTAGTGTCTTTCTGTGTTCTTTTCTCTGTGTTAAAGTATATTAAAAAAATTCAGAAAAACTAATTAAAACCTAAATAGAAACCAAATCTGATAACCTGAAAGTAAACTTTCGACTTTTGTTCTCGTCCGAATAAAAAAACTGTTTATGAATAAATGAAATCTTTTTATTACCAGTTTCCAATTCTCATGCTTATAGGCTTCTCCTCTCAATACTGTTGTGTTTTCGGAGTAGATAGTGTCTATTGATACTAAGTAGATAGTGTCTATTGATACTAAGTAGATAGTGTCTATTGATACTAAGTAGATAGTGTTTATTGACTCTGACACAAATTTCTGACTAATATGTATATATTATATATACATATATACGCATATATACGTATATATTATATATATACGTTATATATTATATATACATATGTATATCGTATATATGAGTATTATAATAATTGATGTACAATTCATACAGTAGTGGGATATTTAAAAAGAAAAAAAAACTGGTTCACCGTAATCGGTGACCAGCTCACAAAAAAAGTGCAGCGATTGAACAATGCCATTTTTAACTGATTAATTTGAAAATTTCAATCTTTTAATTGACTTAAAAAATTAAATAGATAACAAAATTACAAGTTTTTACAGTTGTTAAACTCTATAATAAAACAAATAGTATCCTAGAAAATTCTGATAAAAAAATGTCTGGTAATACTTAATGGATTCTTAATTCCTCTCTATTTATCGTCGAAACATAAAAACTGCCTCAATGGGTCAGTTTTTCATCATAATTATTAAATTGTGTAAGCCAACATTGTTTAATGCCAATCTCTACATTTGAACCGTGTTCATCTAGGTATTTTACATACGTTCTTAATATATATATATATATATACACTTTTTTGATGAAAGTCAATCCGAAATGGACATATACAGTTTAATGTACATAAAGAAACATAGAGAAATTAAAAACACACACTTACAGCCTCTAAATTTTGGTTGAACCGTCTCCAACCATCTCTGTACCAGTGGGCTTGTTATCCTCTCTTATCTCTCCTGAGGATGGTTCAACAGAAAATTAGAGGCTGTAAGTGTGTGTTTTTAATTTCTCTTTGTTTCTTTATGTACATTGATCTATATATATATATATATATATATATATATATATATATATATATATATCTTTAAATTAAACAAAACACGACATAGAAAAAAGATAAAAAGCACACCTACTAAATTCAATTTTTTCAACTGTTGTTCGCCATCAGGAGAAGACTAGAAGAGAGAACGAACAACAGTTTAAAATATTTAATATAGTAAGTGTGCATTTATTTTTTTCTGCGTCGTGTTTGTGTAATTCCAAGTTTTATAGACCTTGTGGACCGTTTATTCAATTAAGTATATATATATATATATATATGCATATGGACAAATACAGTTCAATGTACTTAAAGAAACATAGAGAAATTAAAAACAGTCTCTAATTTCTGGTTGAACCGTCTTCAGGAGAAATAAGAGAGGGTACCGTCTCTGTACCAGTGCGCTTAGTTTCCCTCTCTTGTCTCTTCTGAAGACGGTTCAACTAAAAATCAGAGACTGTAAGTGTGTGTTTTTAATTTCTCTATGTTTCTTTATATATATATATATGCAACCACAATAAGAAATGGAAAAAAAGACTAACAGTCAGTTGGGTTTTTGACTCTGACCAAGACCACTTGTTACGATTGAAATATTTTAGTCTTTTTTTCCCATTTGTTATTGTGGTTTGATAATTGATTGTTATTTCACATGTTTATTGTAAAATGTTGTTTATATATATATATAATATCCAATTTTTAAATAACCCAACAAAAACGTTTTTCCATCTGTTTAAAAAGTATTATCAATACTAAATTATGTGTTAAGTTTGTTCAGGTTTTATTAATAATATAACATTATATAATAATGCATTGTATTATATTTTGTCTAACCATAATTCTTTGGACTACTACTTTAATAGATGAAATGTTTTTTATTATATAAACTGTAATTCATAAATTTTACTAAAATCATAAAAAAAAGTAATTATTTTCTATTTTAATATTACCAAATTGAGCAGTTGTTCAATAAGTGCCTTGAATGTTTCATTTCCCATCTAGTAGGGAAGCAGTTTTCAATAAGAAGGCAGAGCTACTTGTGAAGGTTATCCAATTATATTGAATATGTATAATGCGATTCTTAATTGTAAAAATATATAAATTTATTTTAAATATCCCTATAATACTATTATCATGAAACAATAAACTTCGTAATTAAATCAATTTCCTCCACTCATCTCAGTATAAAATTATTCGTAAAGACATATTTATGCAAATTTCTATATTATTTTATAAAGAAAAATGAAAGTCAGCGCCTAAATATTTATTTTCAATTTATTTAAAATGATGCATAGTAACCTTGAATATTGATTATTACTTGTAGAGAATTTCAAACGGTTCAACAAGTTAGTTGATGTAAATCTAATTATGTTTCTTTTTATTTAGATTTCCAAAGCCGTCCACTTTAGTGAAATATTTTAAGTGAAATTAATCGTATAGGTTCTAACATAAAAATGGAATATAACATGTTTGTTTGTTTTCGAATGCCAACAGCTATAAAGCGTGGGCGGTGGTAAAGGTTGAACCTTTCACTCAAAAATAATTTATAAATTTCTATAGTTCATTTTAGTTGCATAAAAAAAAACATGACCGTTATAATAATATGTTTGTTTGTTTCCCAACACTTACACTTATAAGGCTTTGAGTTTAAAGTGTTGTCCAGAGGCGGAAATTGTGGCTCATTTATTAGTTGGCACCCATTTTAGTAATAAGCGTGCAACATTACCTGTTGATTCTATCTTGAGAGTCCTAATGTTGGCTAACTCATATGTATTTAGAAAAGAGATCTTTAGCCTAGCATTATACAGTCTCGGGACCGACTGCTTTTGAAATAGTAATTTCTTATATTGCGTTGAGACTCTCATAAGCTTCTCGAACTACAGGCACGAAGAAGATGCTGTGTGTTTAAATAAAATAGAGGGTTAATCAAAAGTCATCCGACAGTAATATAAAACTTCTATAAATATTAACTATTTAGTTTTATTTATTCATGATGAATATGAATATTTATTAATTCATCAGGTGGTTACCTGTGGTCTTACCTCTTCAGGTGGTTAGAAGTGGAAAGAGGTGGTTAGAGGTGGTTAGAGAAGGTAAGAGTGGAGATGTTTTTAGGTTCTACCCTGTCCAACTCATACGGTAGAGTACTTGAAAAAGTCAACCTCCCGGCGTTCCTGAGCTACATCCATGCCATAAATTAGGGTTAAATCACCCTAGGACATTACCTATAGTTTTAAAAAAAAGAAAGTAAAATGTATAATGTATCAGACAAAGTCTGACCTAGTTACGAGTATGTTACATGGGATCTTCCTTTTTGCTCCGAAATATCATTCGTACCCAGTGTAACCGTTTCGCGATGTAAATATACTGTTGCGCGAGTAGTATCGAGTTGCCCGCCTCCGCGTGGTCCACCTTGGGCTTCGCCATGTGTACATGCGACGGCTAAAGGGCAAATCGTAAAAAGACAACCTGACTTGATTTAAAAACGATATGGCCTGAAATATGGCTTGGTGCGTATAAAGGTCAACACAGGTTAGAGAAGGTATTTATGGAATGATGAAAGATAAAGATTTTAGAGGAAATCCAAAGACTCTAATTGCAAGCTTCATTGCTTTTGAGTTCGAACAAATCAATGCTAATAAGGTACTGTGCCGTAAAATCTACAACTCTATATTGACTCGAAACGAAAAATGTGTCGCTCAAGAAGGATAATAATCTGTGTAGGGTAAAAAGTTAATGAAATGGTCTCCACATATAAATATATATTTAGTGGTATAAACAACGCGTTTCGAACACGTAGTGTTCTTCCTCAGGCTTTAACTAAAAAACACAATGACACCAGAGTGTCATTCTTTATTGTGTTTAAATTCAGTTTGAATAATTTTAAAGAATTATTATAGTTGAATAGTTAAAAAAAAAATTCAGTTTGAACAATTTTAAAGAATTTTTATTGTTGAATAGTTAAAAAAAATTCAGTTTGAACAATTTTTTAATTGTTTTTAATTTAGTAAAACTAGGGTCTGAAAAGCTTATCTTATCGTACTGCATTCCGACGAATATCGTCAAAACGAATATTGGGTTAGTTGGAAGATCCGTCGTTATTTCCAATTGTCGTTAAACGAGTACGTCGTTAAACGAGGAATACCTCTATTTAGAGAAAGAAACAGGTTTTCTTCAAACAAAGAAATTTTCTGCACAAGATAAACCTTGAAAGTAATATTAAGTTATAATCAGAAAATTTTACCACCCTTAACTCTTCCCGATTTCATTTACCTTCATTTCTTAAAATCTATGTCAACAAAATAATTAGATTGGACAACCTGGATTACATCCCTGTTTTTTTCATTATTGTCCCGTTTTTAAGTACGGGGATTAAATGTCTTACATTATTACCTGAAAAATAGACGTAAAAAAGTTACTTTTCGTCCCTTTTGGTGATAAATTGATTTTTCGAAATCAGTGATTTTTGAATTTAAACCTATGAACAAAAGAAATAAGGTTGAGAATTAGTTTGTTTGTGCTACCTTGACTTCTTTAGTCCACCATAGTTTTGTTGTAGTGGAGCTCATTGACTTTTAGTTTTCAATGAGATCGTTATCGCAAAAGCAATTCAATGCAATTCAAATGAGTAAGAATTATAAATCAAGACTGACAACTCAAGCACATCTCGCAAAATCATCTCTTGATTTACACTATTGTCGGACTTTCCAAAATAACTTTATTTAAAAAAAAAAAAAAAAAAAAACTTCAAGCAGTGACTAGCTACTTCCTTCTATTAAAGATCCGTGTTGTAATTTTTATATGTATCCTGAGAAAAGATAACCTTTGTCTGCTTTAGTTGATATAATAATTTAAATTACACAAACCACGACACAGAAAAAAAAATAAAAAGCGCCTTTACTAAACTCAATATTTTGAACTATTGTTCGTCATCAGGAGCAGACTAGAAGGAAGGATGCTCCATCGCGCTGCGTCCTTCGACGTGGGTATATCTCTCTCACTTCGTTTCTGTTCTAGTCTTCTCCTGATGACGAACAACAGTTCAAAATATTGAGTTTAGTAAGTGTGCTTTTTATCTTTTTTCCTTGTCGTATTTTGTAATTTAAAGTTTTATAGTCCTTGTGGACCGTTTATTCAGTTTTTATATTAACTAAATTAGTGATAACTAAATAATGTAACATTACTGATATCAAAAAGATCCTATTATTTTTTTTTAACATCTTTATTTACAAATATACAACTACGCATTTTTGCGTAACAAGCTGGTCATTTGATCTCATTGCAGGGTGACATCGGTTGGCTCACCCGAAAAAAGAAAAAAAAATTTGGGTGTGAGGTAAATGAGCCAGCTTTATACTGGGGGTATAACTGTCGTGTTGTTGTTTTTCGCCCCCTGGTATAATTGCGTGAATTAGTTACTTTATATTGGTCTAATGCGCGACGTAGAATCGTGGTGCCCGCCTCGGCGAGGTCTACCTCGGACAATCCAAGTTTGGGTGACTAAACTTGGAGGTGACAAAAAAGGGCAACACGTTAAATCGTCGGCCTGATTTGATCTAATGGTGCAAATGGCTGGAAGGCTAGGGAGCACAGCGATCAAAACAGGTTCACCTAATTTCACCTGATTTAAATCCGTGCGATTTTTTTTTTCTCAGTGGATACCTCAAGTCAAAGGTATACAGTAACCGCCCTTAGCCTATTCAACAACTTAAAGATACAATTCGTCAAGAAATGACTGCCATTCCACATAAAATGAATAGCCAACTTTTTTGATCGCCTTCAAAAATATAGTGAACAATAACGGATCCAATTTGACTGATTAATTTTTAAAACCTAATAAAACACAATTACATTATATATACTTTTTTCAAATATTAACCCTTTTTTGTTTCTTTACTTCATTTGACTTTTATTAAACCTATAAATGTGTCAGATCATCTTTTCAGACCCTGTATATCAGCAATTGACAAAATAATAAATAATATACTGTAACTATAATGTATGCAGTATATATTACTAATATATTACTATATTATATACTATTACTATATATATATTACTATATAATATACACTAAGAACATATAATGTATGTACATATATGTAAGTACATATAATGCCATTTGCAATCACATAATTGCCATTGTAACAACGTTACAGTGACTATAAACTCTGATCAAATATGCTAGAGACATTTCTCAAGCTAAAATTGTATATAATCCACAATATGGGCAATGTTTAGTTTTAACAGTTTGAGGGAACAGTCCTAATGTTAACCTGATGTTAGCAGTTTATAGTTATAGTTCACTACTATAGATATTATTTATGTACGAGGGGGTAAAAGCCTGGTGGGGAGCACGTAGTGCTTTCAGTACGACTACCTCAGTATTGTACAACTTGGGTATAATGCTTTTAATAAAGATTTATTCGTTGATTCATTCAATAAATAATATTTTTTTTTTATATGAAAGGTTAGTTTGGTTGTGATTATTACAGGAAATAGGTCAAGTAATTTGCTTATTCCACATTATCTTAAGAATATAAAAAGGTTATATTTCAAAACTCGGTGTATAAACTAGTTCTTGTACAGACGGAATGAAAGTGATGCGTTGAAAGCGAGCTAATATTTGAATATTTGGCAGGAGAGTTTTGTTTTCTGACGCTAATGCACCTTCGTCAGTCAATACCAAAGCCTTTAGGCCGTTCTTTCCCTAGTTAGTCCTTGATAACGGTTTCTTTCATCTCTCTAAAACCGGTTATAAAGCATGTGATTTCATTTTTTTTTTTAAAACTCGTTTATATATTTATTTGGGTTGATTTGTATTACGGAGGCTTTGCTTTAGACGTTTTCCACGTTCTTATTAAAGTCCCATATCACATGTTGCCCAATCTATCAGCTCTAGAAAGTACCAGTGATACATTTCCTAACAGTCCATTTATCCTTCCTCTAATCAAAAGATGTTGTCTTATCTAATTTATTTGTATAAAACTAAAACATTACGTTATTTAAAACTTAAATAGCTTTTCTTTTAAAATATAATTTACAAAACAAGGTTTAAAGAAACCCAACACTGCCATCTTAAAAAATGATTCAATTCAAATCTTTAAATATAATTTTTATCAGGTAACACTTTTACAACTATAGTAGGTAGTTATACTTTTTACATCACTATAGATTAACTTAAGATTTGTAATTTTTAGTCTGATAATACTTTTCTAATATTATGACAATAAGTATTGTTAAATAAGTTTTAGCTAATTGAATCACCAGAGACGTAAATATGGCTGTTCTTTCATAAAGATAGGTTAACAAACTGTTCCATTCCAAAAAATAATTCGTATGTTTATAATCAATAATAACTAATAATAATTATAAGAATTAATATATGAAGCACAGTGATTAATCTTCATAACTAATTTCTTTAACACATTTAGTAGTTTTTCAGTTACATTACTAAAACGATTATTTTTGTAAATTGCTTTTTTATTAATAAATTTTCTGAATATTTTTTTATGAATCACCAGAGACATGAATTAGCAGCTGTTTTTTCATAAAGATAAAAAAAATATATGTCGTATTATTCAATATTATCTAAAAACTTTGAGGTTTTTAGGCACTTCATGAACTATATATCTGATGCTAAACAATTTTTTTAATGTTTGTGACATGTAGATTGATTATAGAACTTTCTTTTAAAACAACTTGTTATTCATACTTATTAATATTACATAATATAATAATAATAATAATAAAGTAACTCTTAAAATGATTTTCAGATTTGCTTTATTAAGACTTTTATAAAACCGTTTTATTAAAACGGTTGATATATTATTGAATATGTTATATATACTATATATATATATATATATATATATATATATATAATTAAAAGAAACGGTCAAGCGGACTTTTTAAAATAAAATAAATTCAAACGATTGAACATATATATAAAATACGAATAGATAACTATATATATATATAAAAACTTGAAATGGTCCAACAGGACTACTAGTTAACACATGAAAGAGAAAAAAACAAATAAAGATACACACAAAAGACTCACAACGATATTTCGACAGTCGTCGTCATCGGGTAGAAGTAGTCCCTTTGAGTAGAGTGTTAACTATATATATTCATATATATGTTTCTTTGTCTATATTGAACTATATTTGTCCGTTTTGGATCGTGTTTCCAACGAAAAAGTGTATATATAAATATATATATACTCATATATATATATATATATATATATAAAGATTTCACATAAACACGTGAAATAACAATCAATGATCAAATCACAAATAAAATAGGAAAACAAGACTAAGATCTTTCAACCGTAACAAGCGGTCTTCGTCTGAGTCAAAAACCCAACTGCGAACCCAACCCAACCCAATAAAACCCAACAATTTTATTTGATTCGGTTATGATAAGCAAATGTCAAAGTCAATATAAACAAATCGAACAAGTACAAACAGATTAATCAAAGTTCAAATTTAAGTTTTTGGAACCTTTTTTTCGATAATCGGAAAATTATTCAGATCATCCACTTAAAAATGGATATTTTTGAGACACATATAATCTTTAACATGTTTAATAAAAACCATACGTCCAAAATTTTGTTTATTGTTGAAAATTGACTTTTTTTTTGGTCAATAAAACTCAATAAGTTTGGTTCAACGTACATATTGGTTAGCTACTTGCTGATAGTTCTAGAAAACTGTTTGGGAGTTCTCCAGAACTAAATTATATTATTTATATTATATTATATTTAAATTATATTAATAACTAACTTTGGTTATAGGTAAAGGTATTGATAAAGCTTGATAAAGCTGATCATTTTGCGCACCTAATCAGACTTACGAGGTTCTTTGATTTTGATAATTTATTTTGTAAATAATATAAATTTTGTAACTAAGAGCAGTTATACATTTATATTATTTACAAACTATATTTGAAGAATACTTCCAAAGCTATTTTTGAGCGAGAGGTAGTAGTAGTTTGAGGAGAGGTCTAAGTAGTTTTCTACTTAGGTCTTTCGTGTGTTTTCCTCCTTTGAACGGCCACCATACCCCACTCAAACCTACAACTTGCTATATAAAGATAATGCAAGTCATTTAATTCATAATTTATTTCTGTTTTTACAAGAAAATACGTATAGTTTTTAAATACAGTACAACTAGTAATTTTGATATGAAACACTAATAATAGGTTTGGTGTGGGTTTCACTAGCCTCCAGGAGTTCGCCATACCTGATACCAATCGCATGTCTGAAAACTTACGAATTTGCAACACTGTCAATTAGCTGTGAAAGTTCAGAATCACGAGAAAAAAAAATTGCTAAAACCTAATCACAACTTAGTTCGATAGGATTCAAATTAAAATCATTTTTGAATTGAAAACTATATATATCTACTTACGAGGAAACAGCTTTAATCCAAAAGAAATTATTGAGTATCTGAAACAGAAACATACAATTAGAATGATTGCATTAACTTGTTTGAAAAAAAAAATGGAGTGGTTTATACTCAAATTTGCTGTAAGCAAACCTTTTTTCAAAAACAATAAAGAATCAATTGAATTAATTTATTTATTTTAATCCGGCTGCTGTATTTTGACAATTATGGAAAAGTAGTTGGATGATTGTTTAAGAGCAACATGGTAAACTCTTGGAATGTATCATTTATCGACTATGATTTATAAGCGAAAAGGAATAGGTAACATTAGCATGAATTTAAAATGTATTATTTAGCCGTTAAAATCATGAATCAGAAAATCAGAAAAGAAATCGCACCTAATGAGTGAGTTACTATACGGTACTCATTAGAGGATGCCGTAAATACACTAATTGTAATGAAATAAATTAGAAACCACATTCAATAGATTTATACAAAGATGTAGTATTTATATTACATCTTAATGTAATATAAATACTACATCTCACTTATAATGCATATATTATAATTATTATAAATAAGTATAAAACAAATAAGTTATAAGTATAACTTATAATAAATATAAGTAGAAACAAATAATTTATAATTATAAACAAATAAGTATATTGTTTGTTTTGATCAAGGAAAACAAATACATGTGGGTTCAAATTGAACGTAATTGTTGTTTTCTGAACGTAATTGTAGATGTGAACCTGAAGAAGAACACTATGTGTTCGAAACGCGTTGTTAGTTTTGACATAAACCTCTTTATTTTGTGTGGGGACGTAATTTTTAAAAATCCCCATCATGAACTATATAAACATGAACAGATGCGCCATAAATCTCTTGTAACCTAACGTCTACTTATCTTGTATATATGTTTATCCTATCATTATTATTATATATGATTGTTATATTATCATATATAAAATTAAATTAAAATTAAATCAATACTTGATAAAGTGATCAATTTGCGACCAATCAGACTTATGGGTTCTTTGATTTTGAATTAATTTTGTAAATAAATAAATTTTGTAACTGAGGGTAGTTATACATTTATATTATTTACAAATTATATTTGAAGAATACTTCGATAGCTATTTTTGTGTGAGATGTCTAAGTAGTTTTCTTCATAACTTTTTGGGTTTTTTCACATTTCGTTAGCTTTCAAATTAAACTTTTTTTTTTTTTTTTTTTTTGTAGAGACGTATTTTTTGAAAATCCCCAATAATTTTAATATACGATGAAGTATCTACTTCCTTGATGAAGTTTATAGTTTTGAAAAGTTGGTTTCTATATGAGGAATCTAAAAATTCATATAGAAGTTTAGAAAACGAACATTACTCTGTAAAAATTCCTCTGACTTAAAAGATAATATGCCCAGAGATTTATATGTCGTTTCGGACATATATAAGAAACATGTTCAGCCATGAAACTTAATAAGTTACAAATGGTTCATGAGCAGCTCTTTAACTGCGAGAATTTTAACTGTAGCAACAGTTCAACTTTACTCTCAATGTATGATTTTTTACGATTATGTCTAGGATTGATATTCGATTTGAGGATATAAACCAGGCGTGGTCACACTTTTATATATCATGAGCCAAATTTTCTGCATAGGGTTTCAGATGCACCTTAAATCTCTTGTAACACATGTACTTATCTTATATATACATATAACATTGTTTTATATATGATTATTATATGTTCAAAATATTAAATTCAAGAAAATCAAAGCAATACTTGATAAAGTTGATCAACTTTATGCATCTAATGAGACTTTTGAGGTTCTTTGATTTTGATCATTTACTTTGTAAATAATATATATTTGTTAACTGAGAGTTCTTACACAGTTATATTACTTGCAAATTATATTTGAAATATACTTCAAATTGGAATCAGTTAGTTGCGAACTCGTTATAATTTTCATAAGTTTCATGGATGAATATGCTTCCATATTCATGGAATAAAATTCCATTGATTTTTTTTTTTTTTCAAATGAATTGATCCAGCAAATCTTCTTGGAGGCATATTTTGTTGAAATGTGCCGCAGCTTTGGCATTTACGACTTTCAAATGTTGAAATATACCGCAACATATAAACAATATGAAAATGGATTGTTACAACTTATTTATATTACAATTATATATATATATATATATAGATTGATAAAAGTATCGACCGTAGAATAGAAACAAAACTATAGTTTATCAAGACTCGGTCAGTTCTTCAGATTCAAATTAAACTCTCATTGCCAACGTTTCGGTCCTTATTTAAAACCTTTTTCATAGGCAGACATATAAATTTTGAAACAGAAAAACTAAGTATTACATTACAAATTATTTTACAAAAAAAATTATATTTTTTATATATTATATATAAAATTGTTATAAATTATATAACAATTATATTTGCAAATTATATTTGCAAATTGGAAATAAATATTAAAATATACTTCAAATTGGAATCAGTTAGTTGCGAACTCGTTATAATTTTCATAAGTTTCATGGATGAATATGCTTCCATATTCATGGAATAAAATTTTGATTTAAGTCAGGGAAATTTTCAATTACAAAATTGAAATACATAAAATTTCATTTTGTTTGATTAATTAAGCATATCTAAACTGGAAACAGATTAATGAGAAGAAAATAACTTTCTTTAAAGGATATTCATGAAATATGGAAATAACTAACAAATAAACAATACTTTAAGCTTAATTCATCTGTATCTCTAGGAAACAGTGCGCCACACCTAATCATACAGTGTGCCACACCTAATCATAAAGTGCACCATACCTAATCATAAAGTGCGCCACACCTAATCATACAGTGCGCCAAACCTAATCATATAGTGCGCCACACCTAATCATAAAGTGCACCACATTTGGCGCAATTGTCATAGGTTGTACACCCCTTGTTTGAACCATTGAGAACATTTTCATTTTAATGTGATTTAGTCAAATGAATTAGATGTCTTGATTTCAAACTAATGAAATGTATACGATGTAGACCTTGGAATGTCATTTATTATGGTTTCGAAATGTCGCAAGCATAGAGATAATCCCCCCGGCAGTGTTTCCGGTGTAAATACTGCTCGAGTGCTGAACCAAAGGTTTATCTATAAAACTACAAATGAGTCATCACCTTCACTCTAAAACCTTTGTTATTGTTTACTACTTAAAAATGAATATAATCATATTTAGCTAGTTATTGAAAAGTAAATGTGATTTCAAAGTTATTTTTTAAAACCTAACTTTATTTATTCTCGCACAAAGAAAAATCCACATACTATTTTTTTTTTGTAAAATAATTTGTAATGTAATACTTAGTTTTTCTGTTTCAAAATTTATACGTCTGCCTATGAAAAAGGTTTTAAATAAGGACCGAAACGTTGGCAATGAGAGTTTAATTTGAATCTGAAGAACTGACCGAGTCTTGATAAACTTTAGTTTTGTTTCTATTCTACGGTCGATACTTTTATCAATCTATATATATATATATATATAATATTTTATACAATTGTAATATAAATAAGTTGTAACAATCCATTTTCATATTGTTTATATGTTGCGGTATATTTCAACATTTGAAAGTCGTAAATGCCAAAGCTGCGGCACATTTCAACAAAATATGCCTCCAAGAAGATTTGCTGGATCAATTCATTTGAAAAAAAAAAAAAACTTGGTGGTGATATTTGTTCTAAATATAACAATAGTAATAGTTATTTCAGACAAACTTGAGATACCTTTTCACTGCTCTCCGGGACAAAAATGAAATTCCTGGTAGATGACCCTGTTATAATACTAGAAATAACTGAGCTACTAAGTAAGAAGTTTAGGGTGTCCTATGGAATAGTAAATTAAAGTAATATTACAAGATTGAATAAAGCAAATAGTAAACTATGAAAAATACTATACTAAAAAAATAGTATAGGTGAAGTATTTAATAGAATGTTGTTTTGAAATTGAAACGTTTAGTATAGATGAAAGTAAATTATTCAAATGAAAAAAGAAATACTATAATTTACTATCTTTTATATATATAGATAAATTATTTTTCAAATTAAAAAAAAACTGACTATAAATCAAATGATATTACTAAAGTATAATTTCATTGAATGGTTTTGAAATATCATAAAAAAAAAATGGTTTGATATGCAAGTGAAGATAAGTTTCTTTGAAGAATGTCATAATTATGGAACAGTACATATATGTGTGAAGGAAGTCAAAGAACAAAATAAAAACTTCTGTTTTTCACGGAGTCATTAAGCAGTCTGATAACAGAATGATAAGATAAAGGGGAAATCAGTCAAAAAAAAAAATTTCCCGCTAATTATAACCAAAATAACTTTAAACTTAGGAAATATGGGCAATATTTAAAACAAAAAAAAATCCGATTTATTTATTTATTGTCAGAAAAAGCGAATGTATTTTTATTATTACTAAATAGTAATATTGGCAATAATTATTTTCATATGTATTATATGTTGAGTACATAAAACAAATGTTTATTTAATTCAATTGTAAATAAATTTCTTGTTACGCATAATGCACCAGGTATTCAGTAGTGCAGGAAGGATGACACGGGGGGCATTTTGAAGAGATAAAAATAGAAAATAAAAAAGAATAAAATAATCAAAAACTAACAAAAAACTGAAATTTTTTACTAAATTTGCTAAATTTTTTACTACTCATTTTATAGTAAAATGAGTTTTTAAGGTAGAAATTGTTTTTATGTTTTATTTGTGTGATAGTGTTTTTAAATGGATTTTCAACTGTATTATTTGCAAATTAATAAATAAATTTATTTTATATTTTTCAAAACTAGTTTTTTAATGGGGTTTGAAAATTTATTATATTTATTTGCATAGTTAGTTAATTTAATTTAACCATTTTTTTTTTAACGATTTGAATTATACGTTTCTGTTTTGGAAAAAAAATTTTTGGTTTTCTTTGATCATGACCGTATATGTAAAGGAGTACTGTAATAAGATGAAAGTTTATGGACTATTAACAGCAGTCTAAAATTATATCCTTGATTATAATTCTATGAAAATAAATATTTTTAGGACTTCATGAATGGCCAGTGCTGGGGGGGGCAAATTTTACGACCACCCAGGGTGGTAAAAACAGTTGCTGCGCCACTATTGCAAGAAATATGCCTATTTCATTATTATTCCTCTTATTACTGCTTTGTCACAGCCGTAATCAAGTATCGAATTTCATATAATATATTTTATTCCATGTTCATTATACAACAAGTGCCGCTTATTAAAGACTTTTTTCTCTATTTGATTTTTTTCCCTTTTTCTTTTAATTCTAGTTTAAAAATAAAACATTCCGCTATTTTATAATGCTAATTGCCTGATATATAGTTAGTTCACAGAGTTATATTTTACGTTGTTTTGTTGTAAATGGAACACTTAATGCGCAAGATTAAAATGTAAATCTAAAGCAAATATGCATATTCAATATCTATAGGGTTAATGAATATCAAATAGATCCATAAATAAATGTATATCCCACTATTTCTTTTCCAGTTTTGATGAAATGTTTAAATTGTTTATCTCATAAATTATTTCTATATTTTTTTTAAAAAAAAAAAATCTTTTGATACTCTAAATTAATATTTAATTCAGTACTTATGTAAGGCAATACTTTAAGATTCTCATACTGTGATAAGTAAATAATACAAAGTCTCCATACAAAAAAAGTTTTTTTAATTCTAACAACGCGTTTCGAACACTTCATTCATGTTCATCATCAAGTAAACATGTAAAGTACAAATTACAAATTAAAAGTTACAAAAATTTATATAAAATAAAATTGTATTTACTTATTTTATTAGTTTAGATCAGTGTTTCCCAAAGTGGGCGGTACCGCCCCCCTGGGGGCGGTGCTTTGATATCGGGGGGCGCTAATGCAAAAAGAGTTAGGGATTCTATTTCTATAAAGTGAAAATATTCATGCAATATAATTTCTAAATTTATGTGAAAACACCACATTAAACTTCTAGGAAAAGGTTTCTTAAAATTATTTGTTTTGATAATTCATTTTTATGTTAAAAGTATATTCTCATCCAAGTTTCTTTTATCGTGTATTAATTCTTTTGCTTAAATATGCTATGAAACAAGACATATATTAGATTACAAATAAATATTCGATTAGTCATTATATTAATTTAATTATTAAAATATTACTCATTTCGTTGTTTAGTCTAAGATTCTGATGATTATTGAGGAGTGTTGAGTATAGGTTTACGGAACCCAAGGGGGCGGTCGCTCGAAAAAGTTTGGGAAACACTGGTTTAGTGGGACCAAAACGAATCTAGTATTTCGCAGGTCTTGATGAGTCCATGTGTGAGGTTATTAGAAGGTCCAGTCACTCGCTACCCAGCGAAGCCTTTATTATTCCGCCAGTAGGTAATAGAGGTTGCTGAGAACTTTATGGCCAACGTCTTGTCAATAAGTTTGCCTAAAAACAAACTTAAATGGTGAATGGTTGACAAAAGTGAATGGTTGAAACACTATTGATCACCATTGTGACATACTAATCATATACCTTGCTCCGGACAACTCATAGAAACCAATTATTTTATTGTATACAATTCCGATTTATTTATAATTTGTCACTGTACATGTTCACTTGATGATGAACACAAAGTGTTCGAAACGCGTAGTTTAAATTAAAAAAAACTTTTTTATGGAATGAAATTGAATTGAAAATTCTTTATTAAGGGAGTACTCCTAATTTACATATTTCTGGGGTAGTCGTACGGGGGACGCTAAATGTTCCGCATTGACCTTTTCCCCCTATAGTACATGTATCTTATAAACTAATAACTTAATCCTAAATTTAAACAAAAAAACAACTTCTTTTATACGGATACTTTGTATTATTCATTTATACCAGGATGAGTAAATACCATACAATCTGTAAGTCAATACAGATTGCAAAGCTAATGACTTAAAATCATATTTTTTGAAAGGTACGATTACATTCCAAAGTTAGCTTTTTTGACAATTCTTTGTAACATCAGAAATAGATAACAAACAGTATTTTGTAATCTCATCTAATGTTAATTGATTTTGAAGTCCCTTACAACAAACATTTCTTAAATGGGACGCCAATAATATACATATAGAATAAAACAACCAATTCGAAAGTATCCCTAATTGTTGTTTAAACGGAAGTCCTGTGTACAAGACATATTAGACAATATGTGATAATCATATATGTATATATATAAAGATTTCACATAAACACGTGAAATAACAATCAATGATCAAACCAGAATAAGAAATGGGAAAACAAGACTAAGATCTTTCAACCGTAACAAGCAGTCTTCGTCAGAGTTGGGTTTTTGACTCTGACGAAGACCGCTTGTTACGGTTGAAAGATCTTAGTCTTGTTTTCCCATTTCATATTGTGGTTTGATCAGTGATTGTTATTTTACGTGTTCATGTGAAATCTTGTTATACATACATATATATATATATATAATATATATATATATTTTATTTTGTGTATGATGGCAGCAAATCTTCACGTAAACATGTTTCATTAAAGTACACAACAGCCTCTGTGTTGACGACTTTTACGCTGGTCTGCTCCAATTTACGAACAACCTTGCGGTGGGCTGGTGTTAAAAGCCATATTAATTGGCCAAGAGACATCTTAATTTGGCATGAGCAGATGTAAAAAGAAAATCACAACTTCCAGACGAAAGTTATTTACACTAACCCGATGATGACTTGTGTAAAAGTCGAAAGCTTGTTCGTGCGCGTTTTAACTTTTGTAAGTACTTGTTTTTGTCACTGTAATTGTTTTTATTTCCGTATTTGTTTTTAATTCATTGTAATTGTTGTTGTTTCTTATTTGTATTTAGTGTCGTATTAAAAAGTTTTGCCTTTCGTCTGGAAGTTGTGATTTTCTTTTTACATCTGCTCATGCCAAATTAAGATGTCTCTTGGCCAATGTATATATATATATATATACGAGTTCGAGATTAACAAAGAGCAACACACAAAGTAGGGAAACACACTTACAGACTCAAATTTTCGGGTAATCCGTCTTCAGGAGAAAAGAGAATGGGAGACCAAGCACGGGTAGACGCAACGGCAAGTAACCCGTTATATAAATATATATATATATACATTGAGGCCAAACTACTTATGAAAAAGTAAAGTACATAGGGTTCAGAACAGAAAAAGGATATTCTAATATGGTTATATCAGATAATAATCATAGTATATCTTCTGTTCTGTTCTATGTTCTACATTTCAATTATACGATTTGCATATTAAATAATTGATATGATCATTTTATTATATAAATCCATCCTACTACAAGTAGTCCTACATGAAGGTGCAGTTTGTTCAAAACCGGTCGGACGACTACAGCAATGATTCATGAGCTATGACGAATTTATTTAATAACATCGTGTTTACTAACCTCTATGATAGTAACACTACGCATGTATTTAATCTTAAAGATGTACCGTATCAACGTTTAGTCAATCTTTAAGATTAAAATCAAACTATCAATATACATGTTTATATTTATTTTACAATATTTTTTTATAGGCTAAAAAAATGCAAGAAATATGAAATTATAAAGTAAACATATTTGGATTATAGAATAAAAAAAAGGACTATTGAATTTATATTACAAGCCCAAAGGTATGAATATGAAGCAACGGTGATTACAGAACGGGATCTTGAAGTGTGCTAATATGATTATTTTCATACAGTTAATCGATAGGTAACTGTGAAACGAATTTTCACTAAACTAACAAAGACAATTTTTAATTCAATTCAGCAGTTTTTCTCTAAATTAATATAAAATAATTATATAAATTATAATATATTTTTAATATAAATCTCTGGAGAAATCATACAAGCTCAAGTATACTTAATTAAGTATTAAGAATACTTAATACAGGTAAATATATAGAATTCAGATTGTTACAATAACAACGATAAATTGTCAGGATTCATATATATATGAATATATATATATATATATATATATATATATATATATATATATATAACAAATTCAATAATATATAAACCGTTGGATAGAATAGGTGTATAATGTAATCGGGATTCGGTCATTTTTCAGGATCAAAATCAAACACTCTCAATGCAATGTTGGGCATTGAGAGTTTGATTTTGATCTGGAAATTGACCGAATCCCGATTACATTATACACCTATATATATATCAGTTAGGCTTTTGACTCTGACGAAGACCGCTTGTTACGGTTGAAAGATCTTAGTCTTGTTTTCCCATTTCTTATTGTGGTTTGATCATTGATTGTTGTTTCACGTGTTTATGTGAAATCTTTATATATATATATATATATATATATATATATATATATATTCATTCTTAATTATTAAGAATAATTAAGTATTATTCTTAATGCTTAATTAAGTATACTTGACCTTGTATGATTTCTCCAGAGATTTATATTATAATTGATATAATTATTTTATATTAATTTAGAGAAAAATTGTTGAATTGAATTGAAAAATGTCTTTGTTAGTTTAGTGAAAATTCGTTTCACAGTTACCTATCGATTAACTGTATGAAAATAATCAGAATTCACACCTACATTATTTCAAGCATTGTCAGTACCACTTGAAGAAATAAAACGCGCAAAGCTGGTCGGCCGTTGAAACGATTCTCGTGGTATGACAGATTTTTATAATAAAATTATCTTTATTGTCCTCTATCCTAAAAATAATACGCTTGCATTTGTGCATTCTAGAGTATTTTCGCTAAATTTCAAGTAAAGCAAAATTTATTAGAATTAAATAATGAAATAAAAACGAATAATAAGAAATAAGAAACACGAATGAAAAACATATACTAAGGCATACATTCAACATTTCGACCATTTTAATGGTCATCCTTAGGAAAGGAAATTAAACGGAGAGAAGACGAATTCCAACTCTATTATAAATATGTATATGATCAAACCACAAAAAGAAATTGGAAAAAAAGACTAAGATCTTTTAACCATAAACAAGCGGTTTTCGTCAGAGACAAAAAAAAACAATTGACCAAAAAACCTGAGTTGGGTTTTTGACTCTGACAAAGACCGCTTGTTACGGTTGAAACATCTTAGTCTTTTTTTTTTTTCATTTTATATTGTGCTTTGATCATTGATATATATATATATATATATAAAGCTTTCACATAAACACGTGAAATAACAATCAATGATCAAACCACAATAAGAAATGGGAAAACGTGACTAAGATCTTTCAACCGTAACAAGCGGTCTTTGTTAGAGTCAAAACCCAACTCTGCTGGGTTTTTGACTCTGACGAAGACCGCTTGTTACGGTTGAAAGATCTTAGTCTTGTTTTCCCATTTCTTATTGTGGTTTGATCATTGATATATATATATAATATATATATATATATATATATATATATATATATATATATATGAGTCGTTATCAGCCTTTGGAGCGATTCACTTCTTTTCCTGAAGACGAGGACATCGAAATATAGTAGTGATTTCAGTGGTTTCCTTTCTATGTGTTCTTTTTTAAATTCTAGTTTATATATATATATATATATATATGATCAAACCACAATAAGAAATGGGAAAACAAGACTAAGATCTTTCAACCGCAACAAGCGGTCCCCGTCAGAGTCAAAAACCCAACTGAGTCAAAAACCAAACTCAGTTGGGTTTTTGACTCTGACGGGACCGCTTGTTGCGGTTGAAAGATCTTAGTCTTGTTTTCCCATTTCTTATTGTGGTTTGATCATTGATTGTTGTTTCACGTGTTTATGTGAAATCTTTTTATATATATATATATATAGTCTCAATTATTATTGTATATAAAATACCTAAATGAACACGGTTCAAATACAGAGATTGGCACAGTCGGTTTCATATGCGATTATCATTATACAATGCTGTCTTAGGAAATTTAAAAATTGATAAAAAACTGACCAATTAAAGCAGTTTTTATGTTACAACGCTAAATAGAGAGGAATTGAGAATCAATTAAGTATTGCCAAACAGTTTTTGATCAGAAATCTAGGATACTATTTGATTTATTACAGAGGATAACAGCCGTAAAAAAACTTGTAATTGTTTTATCGATTTAACTTAAGATAAAAAGTCACTCCTAAAGGTATAACACTGGAAAGATCTATACAAACCTTTTCAATTTTGTTTATCCTTTTACTTGTAGTAGTAATTTCCTTGTTTATAGAGTCATATGTTTATTGTATATATATACAGTATATATATTATGTATATATAGTTCAATGTACATAAAGAAACATAGAAAAATTAAAAATACACACACTTACAGTCTCTAATTTTCGATTGAACCGTCTTCAGGTGAGATAAGAGAGGGAAACCAAGCGCACTGGTTCAGAGACGGTTGGAGACTAACAATGTTGCCACATACGCGCCCGGTCACAGAGAATAAGGTAGACAAGAATCAATTTAAGATTAAATTAAATTAAAATAGGAATATGAAAAATAATAGTAAACACAAAAACAAATAAAATAATAAAATAATAAAAACTGAGGGATGAACAGAAGAAATGATACATAAATATCATTAAGTGTGTGTTACACACACTGTAAGTGTGTATTTTTAATTTCTCTATGTTTATTTATGTACATTGAACTATATTTGTCCATTTCGGATCGTACTTTCATCTAAAAAGTATATATATATATATATATGTATTTTGGGAGCAGACCTTCAATCAAACATGTGTATTCCATGTGTAATCCATAGTCAGAAAACTTGAAAAATTAACCCGGAAAAGAACAAAAGTTAGAATTGGCATAATTTTTAATAAAATATATATATAAATATATCTGATCAAACCACAATATGAAATGGGAAAAAAAGTCTAAAATGTTTTAACCGTAACAAGTGGTCTTCGTCAGTGTCAAAAACTCACTCATTGATTGTTATTTCACGTGTTTATGTGAAATCTTGTATATATATATATATATGTATGTGTGTGTGTGTGTGTGTGTGTTAAGAGGTAAATTATACGTAAACAATAAATATTTATATATAGTACAAACGCTTATATATATAATCTCAATTTTTAGTTAGACCATCATCAGGACTGTGAGACACCAAAACTCACTGTAGTTCGGTGTTTCATTCTCGTTTCTTCTGATGATAGTTAAACTAAAAATTAGAGACTATAGGTGTTTGCATGTATTTATTGTTTACCTATAGTTTAGCTTTTAACGTTTGTTGTCCTTTTTGAATGTATGAATATACTATAGAGGTAGATACATTTGTTCTGATTATCTATGCCAATCCTTGTTCCTCTAGTATCCGTAACAGTAATGTTGTGATGTGAATATTCATAGGTGTGCAGTCAATGAAAGGAAGGGAAGCAATGCTTCCTCATGATTAGAGAAGCAACAAAAAAAGAGCTTTATTTATTTCCATCTAGACAGATCTTCAATTATTTTGTGAAATCATAAAAATCAGTGTAAATTATACGGAATTTAGTGCTTCCATATTTAATGTCTTAATATGCGCTGATGTATCAACGAGTGGACTGAAGTCACGAAAAAATCAGCACAGAGGAAGCAACAGAGATATTGCATTCCTCTGGATGAAATTATTCAACATATTGCTTTGATAAAAGCCAAAACATCTATTTTTTTTCTCGAAAACTGCCATGATAAGGAAAATCAAATAATATTAATTACACCTAAATTGGTTTTATTGGTGAGCTTTGAATTGGTGATTTTCATGCAACACTAACACTGACACAGCAAAAAGGAAGCAATCTAGGAGTCTGCTTCCATCAGAAAAGTGATATGTTGTCGTTACAGAGGCATCAAATTTAACCGATTTCAGTTTTCTTTTATTGATAAATGACTAAATAATGTGAAACAACCTTCAAATATATAGTGAAAATATATTCCAAATAACAGAAGTAAATTAATTTAATCTCCAAAAATTGTTCTTGACCTCTTCTATTCTATTTTGTTATTGAGGGCTAGGTCAAATAAAAGAAAATAAACTCCTTCCCAGGCCGACGTTTCGATGTATTTGTACATCATCTTCAGGGCTAAAATGAGAGTAAGAACTATAATACATTTACCAAAACAATCTACAAAATAATAATTTGTGTGAGTTGTAGATTGTTTTGATAAATGTATTGTAGTCTTACTCTAATTTTAGCCCTGATGTTCAATATAAATACATCGAAACGTCGGCCTAGAAAGGAGTTTATTTTCTTTTACTTGACCTAGCCCTCAATAACAAAATAAAGAATAAATTAATTTACTATAAAAAGAAAATATATAATGTTTTTCGGAGCATGCTTTCCAGTAAAAACATGCTCCGTAATATATTAAATGAAATTAATGAGTGACTTGAATTATTTCCTTTGGCATACAACTGTTATTAATGTATCAATAGCCCCGTGTTTACAAAAGCAACATGCATAAAGCTGCAGTTTAAACGGACAACAAAACATGATATCTCTTGTAAGCAAGTTACTTAAAAGGCTGTCATTCAATTAGAAACATCTATAATAAATATATTTATGCTTTAGTGTAACTAAATAAGCTCGTAAATTTTTGAAGAATTATTTTTTAAGTGATAAGATAGTAAGCTGTCCTGAAATATATACAAGTCTATTTCTAGAACTTATTGCACGACATTACGGTGAAAGTCAATTTAAATTTATATATTTCTGATCGATATAAAAGAACAACTTATATTGTAGTATAATTCAGAATTATACACGAAATTTGTAGGGGCATGAAAGAAACTTGCACTAATTGAATTAGAAACAGCTCTTTTAAAGATGGAGAATGGAGTTTTCTATAATGATGTTGACAATTTCATCAAAAAAGAAAGAAGTATTGAACTAACATTTAAACAAAATGGGTTAGTTCTTATTGTGTCTTTACATTTGAAAAGTAATTATAGTATAAAATATACCCATGTAAATGAAATTTCTTACCTCTATGAAAAAAATATCGACGGTTGCTTCCCCAGTCACAAAAGATACCACACGCCTCTGATTGAATATGAATACATGCTCCTCTGTGATATGAATTGGCATGGATCTTCCATCGGCTAACGAGTAGTCGTCTATTCTATGATATCCATGTTTAGCCCATGTTCTTTGTGTCAACCCTATCCATGCCAATGCTTTTATAATTCTTAAAACAGCGTCTATTGTCTTGTTTGCACTCAGTGCAATGGTTTTTAAGACGGTTTGTTTTTACTTAGCTAAACATACGTATGAATTACCTTAGTACCTCAGTCGGTAAATTTAAAATTTTTTCTTTGGCAATTCATGAACATTCACAAAGTGTCAGTTTAAATAACTGCCTAAAATAAAAAAATTATCAAGGAGAGAAAATCATTAATTCTAACATTAAGAGATTTAGAGGAAGTACAAGTTGTCCATAGCGCTAAAAATTGCCATATTCAATCATTACCAAAAAAAATCTATGCATTTATTTACACAGTTTATTATATATTAACACAGTGTTAAATTAAACTCATATTTGGAATAATTCTAATTGTAAGGTAGTGCAATCAGTTATTACGTGGTATTTACTCATTGTAGGGTAAAAAGCTAATGAAATAGAACATATATAGCTTTTTACCCTATAATTCTAATTCTTTTGATCTTGAACAATCATATAATTATTTATTTTAATAAAAAAGTTATTATTACAAGGTGAAAACCACATAACCTGAATGCATCAATAATGATAAAGAGAATAATTAGTTTTGAATTTATATGGCTTTTCAGACTTTTTCACTTATTTTTCTACTTCAAATAGAACCAAATAAGTTTATTAGATATTAAGAAGTAATAGTTTTGGTAGTAAATAACGAGATGTTAGATAGATAGATACATAACTAGATCTTAATATGTTTTCTGTATACATTAAGAAGAACTGAATTACATTAGGAAGTAATAGTTCCAATAGTGGTAATAGTTTATTTATCGTGAAGGAAGATTACATATCATCTTCTTTTTAAATGTATTTGAGAATACAATGATTTCAGTAGGGGATTGAACATTTCAGCTTTTCATCGTAACCTGCAATGAAATATTTCCATGTACACTACAGAATTGTGACAATCAAAAAGGATATTCAGAATTTAGTATATGATACTTTAGGCATCCTTCCAATCAAAATCTAAATTAATGGATATTAACAGAATATCACTAATGTGTATTATATGGTTTAATAGAACCATAAAGTCCCGTGACTTAAGTCCAGGAAGGCTTAAGGTTTGAGTTGTATATGTATACAAATATGTTTTTCTACTAATAGGTTTGCATTTAGCTTATTAAATGTATTTATTTGTTAACGAAATTATTATTGTTTTACTCTGATGTTGACTATTTATAATAACAGTTTAACATATGTTAAAAAAAAATTGACATCTTAAGAAACACTTATCAAATTTAATTTACAAAAATAGAGTAGGGAATTATTGAGTTTGTAAAATGATATGTTAAAGCTTATAGACTATATGATGATTTACGTTTTTACAACAATTAGTGAATACAGTAATATTAACGGTTAGTTTTCCTCCCGTATGGTTGACATAATAGTTATTATTTACTGAACTGAATGAATGACCTGAATTATTTCCTTTGGCCTACAACTATTATTAATGTATCAATAGCCACGTGTTTTCAAAAGCACCATGCATAAAGCTGCAGTTTAAACGGATAACAAAACATGATATCTCTTGTAAGAAAGTTACTTGAAAGGCTGACATTCAATTAGAAACATCTATAATAAATGTATTTATGCCTTAGTGTAACTAAATAACCTCGTAAATTTTTGAGGAATTATTTCTAAGTGATAAGATAGTAAGCTGTCCTCACTGTTATATTCAACATAAAGGAGTAAATGCCATTGATATATTCAATTATAATGAAAGACGTCTGAGTCCCTTTTAAATTTACTATTAATTGATTATACACGGTTTAATGGTTGAAAATGATCTTTTGAATTACAATTAAAAAGCTAAAAACATGTTTGAAAAAGTCGAAGGAGAACAAAAGTGAGTGAGGTATATTTACTGTTATTTATCATATCAAAACAAAGCTTTTACTGGAGATAGAATTTAGTTTTGTTTGTTTTTATTGAGAATAAGCCAGTGCAGTAGTGAATTCGCACTGGCAAAGCGCATGCTTCAAAGGAATTTCTCAACCATAGAAGTCATACGTGAGGAAATTGATAAGTAGAGTTGTTGGTCTTTTTGTGAAAGTTTCAAAACAATGGTAGTTTTACAGGCTTTGAGGCTTGTTTTAGCTAGTTTTTTTTTTATAGCAGTTGATGGTATTCAAATTTATCTGTTTTTTAGGTTTTAGTAGAAGTTGAGCGTTAGTTAAAAGCTGAAATTTTTTACCTTGCAGTAGTGTTTGTTTTGGGGGGCAGATGTGACGGTTATTAGTCATAAGAGAGACAGTTAAAGTTATTTAGCGTGGTGCGGAGGTAAAGGTACGTTGGCGAGCTTTTCGTACGTACGGGAGCGCCGGAGAGAACTACATATCACGTGGAGGGATCACGGGGTACTGTGCGGCCCGCGCCCCCCTCACAACAGGCTATACTTAGAACCTGATGTCACTCAGCCTGCCTCTCATTGGCTAACCTTGACGTCACTGAGAACTTCTCATTGGCTCTGTAAGAGCCTCTCCTCCTTATCATTACCTGATAACCCTCCCTACCCCAAGCGCATATTTATTATTTTTCCGTGAGTAGACCTATCCTCGGGGATTCCACCCGACCCTAAGCACACACTCCAGCTGACCATTCATGAACCCTTCCGGCTTACACCCACACACCCGCCATGACCTTCATCACCAATCGCATACTTTCTAATTATTGAATTCATCAATCCCATAAAACTTGTTTATTTTTACTAAAACAACTTACACAGTCAACACATTCAATGTCACCATAGTATCTCCATATTAAAGTAATATATTACCGATACGAACTCAAGGATAATATAACACAATGCGTATAGGTAACAAATAAACATGTTGTGGCAAAACAAAATTAGACATTCACTATTATTTTTATGAGGTTCCGTATCAATAAAGTTGTTTAAAATTACTTCAGTAAATTGCATAACGAATCCATTAAGAGACTTAATATGAAGAGGCCAATACACTTGTATGCTTTGAAACCCTCTCAGATTATAAGCAAACAAATTTACAATATAACTAACAACATGAACTCTACAGTACTTCATTGATAACACCTCAGGTGAAATCTCTTACCCATCGTATTGCGTTTAATTCAAGACCTGCGGCTTCGAGCAGCTCTACCCAGCAGGCTTGCAAAAGCTCCATACGGAACTAAGTAATTTTTACTGCCACCAAAGAATTTAATTTATTTTTAAATATCAATTTTCATTATGATATCGTTTTGCTAAAAACTTTATTGTTTTAATATGCTAACTTTTTTAGGAATACCAAATTTATTTAAAAAAAATATTTCTTTATGTTTAAATGAAAGAAGAAACCAATTAAAGATATCTCTTTAAGTTTGTCGATGCACAGTGAATAGAATTATGCTATATATTAGCTGAAACATCTGTTGTATTACTAAAATGAAAGCTTAAAGTGAAAATTATTTTAATCTTTGAAGGTACCTGGCGCATTTTATCATGCAAGCGTTGCGGGATATTAAGTATAACGGCAAAAAAAATCTTTCAAAATTTTATAATTAAAATAAGAAGTGAACTGTCAACAAATGTAGTCGTTTGGGTACGAGTATAAAACGTTCCCCACCATTTATGCACATAAATAGTATTTGCTCTATAATTTACCCTCCTTATATGTGGGTTAGGTTGCAGTGGTAGTACCACCGGAAAGCAGAGATATTTACCCTTTGTGATACCACATAACAAAGGTTTTACATTAAGACTTGTATTTAGTGTAATGAATACCTGACACCGTACAGGCTCGGTACAGACTGGTTAACGTCCTCTCCGAGGGACAACATGCTCACATTTTTTTCATTTCCCGCGTAAATATATCGAGGGTATTGAACCCGGATCTACTAGTCCAGAAGTGTGCGCGTTACCACTGAGCTACCCTCTCAATATATCTATAGTAATGTAATCTATAAGCTTTGAATCTCGATTAATATTGACTTTTCAACAGTAATACAAATTTCGATTTACTCCAGTTAACAGTCAAATATTGATAACAAACTTTAAATTTTATCGAAATTGATTAAATTCATAAAAATACATAAAAGCATAGTGTATTAGTTAATGGTGAGATGAAATTGTTTCTATTTTACCATCAGCGCTTCTTGTGGAAAAAGGTAAAACTATTGTACTTTCTATAAATGTAAGTTATTTATTAATATATAAGTTAATATTTTAAAAGAATATTTAAGTTAATATATTATTGTTTCATAAACTATTTGAGTAATAATAAATGTCATAATTATTTATCCATTTAAGTGAAATTTATAATTTTTAAATCATTCCTTGTGCATCTGTTATAGTGTTAAAGTGTTATTAATTCATGATAGGGAATTTTAAAAATTACGTCTTTCTTAGGTCTCTATTGCAATAACAACCTTAACAGTGCAGATGTAAACCTGAAGAAGAACACTAAATGGTCGAAACGTGTTGTTAGTTTTGACATAAAGCTCTTTTGTATGGAGACGTAATTTTTAAAATTCTTCATGATGATAATTTTTAATATTAATTAGTTATTATTCTAATTAATAATATCCTAATTAAAACTACAAACAAACCATTTATAATCTGTTTAATGAATGTAATTATTGCAAACAGTTGTATTTCTTATGAGATAAATGAAAGTCACTCGATATTTTTTAAACTATTTATTAACAAGATAAGTTAATTGCTTTCAATCTAATGTCTAATGATTTGAATGTTCCCTGGAATGGATTATGCAAGATAAAATGGCTCCTTAGAAATTAGATGACAAGTACTTTTAATTCCTTTACACTAGCTTGTTTTGACTATCAGTTACCTCAAAGGTTATACATTTTCAGTCTGTCATAATTCAATCTCAGTAACAGTAAAGAAATTAAAACTATTTTAAGTTTTTGACAAGATCATCAAAAACATGGTTTTCAAACATCCTTAGCTCATTTTCGATTTTTTTTTTTTTTTTTTTTAGGTTGATCAGGATGTTATTTGCTGGGTATAAATCCAAAATGATTTAACAACTTCAAAAGTCTTGCTGTGTGACTGATTTTAATGAAATATATTATATATAGGTGAGTTATCTAATCGGGATTCGGTTAAATTTTTGAATCTACAAAATTTAACCAAATCCCGATTTGACTAGACTAGACTGTCTAGTCGAAGGTTTTGTCCGGTTAACATTGTTATTCCTTTAAATAATGTAAATTTCATTTTCTTAGTTAAAAACTTCTTATTTCTGCCTATGAAAAAGGTTTTAAAATAAAACTGAAACGTCGGCAATGAGAGTTTGATTTGATTTGATTAGATAACAAACTTATATATATATATATATATATAATTAAAGTTACAGCTAGAGAACACAAGAAAAAGGACTAACACTCACGAATCTCGATAGTTTCGGCGTCTTGCCGTCTTCAGGAGAGAAGAAGAAAATAAAAAGAAGAAGGAATGAAGGAACGGAGATGTAAATGCGTCCACTGGCCGATATAAATAACGATACAATGACACGCAGTGCAGCCACCTTACCAACGTGGACCAGTTTAGCCTGTGAGTAAATAAAATTATAAAAGTGATATTTAAGTAAAAGAGAGGAGAAAAGTAAAAAAGAGAAAGGAAAGGAAAAGCATAAAACTAAAATTAAACAAATAAACGAGGCTGAAAAAAAAAAATCATCTGATTATACCCAATAACCAAATGAAGGCTTCCTCAGAAGCCCTTAGAGTGGTCTGGGTGTCATCAATTGAGAGTTGTCTTAATACTTGAACCCTGAAGCAATCGTTGAAGGGAAGGTTATAGAGATTGGCGTGGGTGGCAACAGGCAGCTGCTTGCGTTGATCAACGGATAATAACTTATAATAATAATGACATATAACAATCCGTTGATAACGGATGATATATATATATATATATATATATATATATAATATATATATATATATATATATATACCGAATCCGATTAGAGAACCACACACACATCTATATATATATATATATATATATATATATATATATAACAAGTACTTTAGTATGAAAACAATGATCTTTTCCTACTTCTCTAGTTATTTAATAGACTTCGTATTAATGAGTTCAAATTACAAATAACATAAAGAATAGATCTATTGAAGAGGGCAACGTAACAGAAACACAGATCTATTAAATTCAATTTAAACCAGTTATGGATTTATTTTTAGATTTAGTTGAATCAGTTATTTATAATATATCCTTTCAAGATGTTTAGCATTTATTATCTCTCGAATGATAACGAAAGTAAATTGACTTTCGTTATAATGAACTACCTCAACTTTGTTTTAGTCACTAGTAATCCCTCATATTACATGATTAATCCATTTCAAAACAATTAGTGATCACATTAACAATATCTCTCAATCAATTTTATAAACCTAACATATTAATTATTTCCTTTTTTGTCTTATTTTATATTGACTACAGTAAATTCTCAAATCATATCATTTAAAATAATCCTATTAAATTAAATTAAATTAAATATTATGATTAAATCCTATTGTTACCTGTTTCATTTCAGTTGTGAATCACAGTCATTCAATAGAATCCCCACATTGAAAGTTATTGTTGTAAAAAAAGTTTATCATTTGCAGATTCATTATAACAGTTAAATCTCATCAAAATTAATTCTTCATTACTTTGATATTGGAATTAACTACAGTCAAGTAGAGTGTAAATAATCCAGATTTCTTTTGTTTCTTATTGTGATATTTTTACAATACAAGGTCCTGCTTTTTATTTTGACCTATCTGCATATATATATATATATATATATATATATATATATATATATATATATATACGATGTAATTTTTTTTGGGTTCCGATCATAATCCCGAATCTTAAAATCCCGAATGTCGAAATCCTGAAATTTAAAATCCCGAATGTATCAAAATCCCGAATGGTCAAAATCCCGAAAATCGAAATCCCGAAAATTCATGCCGATCAATATCCCGAATCTTAAAATCCCGAAAAACCTGAATAGGAAAATCCAAGGTAGAAACCTCTTTGGAAAGGACGGAGATGCGATATGATATATATATATATATATATATATATGCTCATATTTCATGTGCGCTATTGATATGTTCACCTGTTAACTTATCTATCTGTTTATTTTCTTATATAATCAACGTCCAAACCACATAAGAAAAATGAAATAGACTAAGATTTTTCAACCGTTACATAAGGTCTTCGTCAGAGTCAAATCTCAACAGAACTCAACTGTTTATTGTGAAATCTTGTTATTTTCTTATATATATATATGCCTGTATGTGTATGTGTGCTAGTATATGCATATGTATTGGGTATTCCCATATTCTAGTTTTAGATGTTTTAATGTATTTTTTAAATATTTCTAATGTATAAACACTATCCAAACACTATTTTGTTAATGTGTAGAAATACTGGTATTCAAAATTGTTAGATTTTTCAATATATTTTTTAATATTCCTAAAGTATGAATTCAATTCAAATTCTGTTTTGTAATGAGGTTGAAATAAAGATAATTATATCTTCGATATAAGTCTCACGACTAACTCTCTCTCTCTCTCACTCTCTCTTTCTCTCTCTCTCTCTTTCTCTCTATCTCCCTCCCTCTCTCTCTCTCTCTCACTCTCTCTCTCTTTCTCTCTCACTCTCTCTCTCTCTCTCTTTCTCTCTCTCTCTCTCTCTCTCACTCTCCCCTCTCTCACTCTCTCTCTCTCTCTCTCTCCCTTTCTCTCTCTCTCTCTCTCTCACTCTCTCTCTCATAAACACACATACGGCAATGCATAGAAACGGGTTCGCGTCATAATCCCCCCAAATT